>PVKH010041808.1:0-10907 GCA_004027955.1 Chaetophractus vellerosus
CGCCGAGTCAGCTCACCGTGCAGTGGCCCACCTGCTCGTGGGGGCTTGCCCTTGCTCGCGGGGGCTTGCTTTTGCCCGCAGCGGCATGCCCCGCCTGCGTTAACTTGCCTTCTCAGGGAGGTCTGCCCATTCAAGGAGGCGCCGGGGACTGAACCCAGGGCCTCCTGTGTGGTTAACCGGCACCCTACCAACTGGGCTACAGCCGGCCCCCTAATTTATTCTTAAGTTAAAGATTACTGTACTGCTGATTAAATCCTTTTAGTTCCTATTTTGAAGGGTACAGAGTAGGATTCAATCTGACAAAAAAATGTATCAGTGGGGTTGGTAATGTGTTTATTCTGAAATGTCACTCATAATATTCAAAGACTTCACTGGGGGAAAGGATGAGAAATGAGGAATCTCATCACCTTAACTAAGGACAGGATTTTCTATAGACCCACACGTGGAGAGAGAGTAGTTCCATTTCATCACATTATCCCGAATCTGTGACAGAAAATGATCCAATTCCTTATAATCTGGTCTTTGCCAATTTCTCATGCATCACTCATAGAAACATTGGGAAAAGAGAAAGAAAGTAGGAAAAATGGAGAATTTCTGTGAAAGCAAGCTGAGAGCCAAAGAACACAATTTCTAAAATATGATAATTCCTTTGGAAGTTCAAGGTTAGGAGAATATCAAATTGATCCAAAATAAGATGAGAATTAATATTTAATGATTTCCTCCTGCCTCGGTGCCAGTCAGACATTTGGTCCCTAGCATGACATTAATGAGACTGTGAGCTCCTTGAGACAGACTCCATGTCTGACTCATTTCTCCATCCCCATGAGATCTACCCAGTGACTAGTATTTAAAAGGTGCTCAGTACATATTTAAAAAGAGAAATCCAAATTAATTAGTTCTGTGTTTGTGTCAAACAAGGCTTTGCTTTCTTTCAAAATTAGTCACTAACCACCAAACAGCTTTTGGAAGTCTCTAGATTTTCAATTAATAAATAAAAGTAAATAGAAACCATCATTACTTTTGTAAGATTAAACACTGAATGGGACATTACTGAACATTTTCTTGTCTTCGTATGGGCACATCTTCCTGAATTCCTCTTTTCAGTGACCAGAAGGGGAAAAAAAAAGTACTATACTAATTTTGGTCAAGTTTTTCTCTTCTTCAAGGTGGCGATATATATATATATATATATTTTAAGTGGAGAGGGATCTGTGTGAAAGGTGTTGGCAATTTCAAATAAAAACTATTGCTTTGCTTCAGGTTAAATCACTTATCCTGCTGTGAAGCAATTAGAATCCATCTCACTATTGAGCACAGCTAGGTGCTTAATAAAAGGGTCACAGGGAGGCATGCACAAAAATGGCCACTCAGTTCATCAGGAGCCCTCCACTGGCTGTGCAAAATGGTCACTACCCTGATTCTAGACAAGGAACTGCCCCATGCCCCTCCTCCATCTCCCATCCACCCCCACTTTGAAAGAATGCAGAGTCCTGGAATTTACAACCTGCAAAAGTGATGCAAGTGATTGCATGCATTTTTTAAAATGCTGGTTTATGAAGTTTTATTTTACATGATAGAGAATGTTGCCAGAGTTTTTTTTACATACATGATAAATCTCTCACTTTTGTTATTTATTGGCAAATGATGAAAGTCAAAAACAATTCATCACCTGCCGGGGCCACTCATATATAAAACCAAGTCTGCTGCTCTCTACCATGCTTTAAATCAAAACTACATATCCAACAGTCTCTCCCTCACACATTCAGACACTCAGAGCACAGAAGAGGCAAACATAATAAATGCCTTCCCAGAAATAAAGGCAGCTCCACAGTTGGCCAAAGGAAATATGGTCTCTCTTGCAAGTACCTTTATCGTCCTTCTTAAAGAAGTATAATTGAGGAAGCTGTCCAAACTTCTTTGAATGCCAGGTGAAATCTGGTTTCTGTTTCATTTACCATTTAGTTAGCTAAGCACTTCTCTTGAGATTACACAAAACACACATCCCGTTTAATTGTCTAAAGCACAACATAAGCAGTAATTTTTTTAAAGAAAAAATACACCTGATATTTTTGCAAGAATAGGAAAATATCGCAAGTTATTTCTGCTTTTACAATCTAAATCTGTTAAAAATGGAAGACTATATCAATTATGGATGTTTAAATCTGTGCAATTTTAAAATGACCATGCCATGTAGAAACCTTGTATGGTTAAGAAACATCTATTTTAACTCAACTCACCTGAAATACGGATCTCTAAGGCTGAACTCTGCCCTAACCCTAAAGCTATGCTGACATTTCTGCTTAAGTCAGAGGTTTTCTGTAGTCTCTTAATTTTATAAAGGGAAAGCAATTCACATTTTCTATGCACGCTTTGACCATGACAATGGCTGGTTAAGTGTTATCTTGAGTCCCTGTGGCTATTGCCCATTAGTTCCAGTGGAGAAAGATAATGACTCCTTAGGATTTGCAATTTATCTTACTACTGCTATGTTTGAATTCCATATTCAGTTGCTACACTGAAAGCAGCCCACAAAGGAGCCAAGGAAAACCAGCAGAACTTGAAAACCAATCAAATATCGTGCATCAATTATCATTGTTGACCACAGCAAGAAGAAAAATGTCAGAGCTTTGTTTTGCCTGAGTCCATCTCATCATGCCAACCAAGGGGGTGGTTGCTCTACTTCACTGAGGCCTGCATGCTTTTCTCCTGTTCACAGATCAGGACATGGGATGAAATACAGAGCCTGCAATAAGTGTACTTAGAGGATGCAAAGGAAGGGCAAGTGTGAATTTACTGAATTTACATTGTCTTTTTAATTCAATGAGTTGAATATACTTGTCTAATGCTAACAGATAAGTAGTTGTGGATTAAAATATGTCCCCAAAAAGATATGTTCAGATCCTAACCCCAGGTGCCATGAATGTGAACCAATTTGGAAATAAGATCTTTGAAGATATCATTAGTTAAAATGAGGACAAACTGGATTAGAGTGAGCCCTAAACAAATAGGACCGGCATCCTTCTCGGAAGCAGAAAACTGGACACAGAGTGAGAGAGAAGATGTCCATGTGATGGAGGTAGAGATTGATTAATTCCACAGATTGCTGGCAAGTCACTGCCAGGAATATATGGACTTCAGAGGAAGCATCGACCTTCTAGATTCCAGAATTGTGAGAGAATGCATTTCTGTTGTTCTAAGCTAACCAAGCAAATTAAACTGGCAGTGCCAGGAAACTGACAGTAGCACAGGGATCTTTGCAGTTATTTTTTTTTTTTTCCAATAATGAGATAAGATTTGCTTTGAAGAATCCACACTTTCACTCAATAATCCTGTGATAAGTGAAATGCATTTTTTTTTAAAGGTGGCCAGCTGGGGTCTGGTATACTCAGGGGCCATAACTGAATCAACTTTCTGAAATCCAAACAGTGACTTTGGTTTCATCAGCAATCTGAATAAAGGAAAACAATAATTTCAATAGTAGAAAGTTGGACCTCTTACACCTCTAAGAATATGGTTGGGGCAGCAGCCACTTCACCAAATCCAATCTCCTTGCAAAGAGATTTATCACTGCCAATGCTGACAATTAGAAAGTGTAATTCATCAGGGCCATTTAGTGGCCAGTGAATGAATGGAGCAGACTTCTCCGGAAGCTGGCTTTTAATGTTAAAAGGAGAATTCACCTAGACAGTTAGTCTATTTCTCAAAAAGAAATTGACTTAAAAAGTCTATTTGATTGCACCCTCATTCAATTATTACTTACATTTGGAAATGTCCCCATCTGGCTAGTTTCTCAAGCCCTTAATTCCTCTCTATTGGTTCTCTGAACTCTGAGAACATTTACCTGTAGAAAATATTCTTATAGCTATCCAGAAAACTAGAACAAATACAAAATGGAAAGGAAAGGGAAAAATTCACTTTCAGGCCTCTGTCATCCCATTAGGCCACCCTGAAGAATTTTCAAGTGAAAAAATAACTCATGGATGGTTTCAGAATAGAATATGATTGAAGGATGCCATCCTTACTTATACACTCATTCTACTATGGATGTAGTCAAGTGACTTTAAGAAGACAGAGCTGGCCAAAAAAGAAGAATGTGTTCGGCTTACTGATAATTCCACTAGTGAGTTTTGGTTTTTAATTGAAATTGAAATTAAAATTTTCTGAGTTTCTTAAAGCACATGAAGTAATCTGATTACTATTTCAAGAACATGCATGGAAAATGTTTCAGATTCAGCCTCCTTAACTGTTCTTCAAATACTGTTTTTTAAAAAGCCACAAGATTGCTAATTACATGGCTTCCAAAATTATTACAATTTAAATAAATTCCTTTACTTTTATTCTTTGTTTTACGTGAGTAACCTCATGTGTCTTTGCTAAGCGTGCCTTCTTCCTCTCTCCACACCCTTTTCTTTGCACCAACCTCACTCTAATTTACCTTCCCTTTCAAGAAAGGGCTTGTTTTCATAGGATGTAAAGTCAGTTCAAAAAATAATATACTGTCCTATTTTACTTTCCCTCATTGTGGAGATGTTTTTTTCTCATGACATCTACTTCATGATTCAAAGATTTTTTTTTTTTTAAACTGGGAGTTTTTAAAAAATAATAAGTCTAGAGCTGTGCTTTTCAAGAGTGGTTCTTGGTCAGATGCAAACCGTTACTGCTGTATAATGTTATGAGGAGATTGTGCCAGGATGTAAATCAGTGGCGTCACTAGGTATACAGTTGTGTTCAACTGACATTTTGTCATAGCATGACATTCTCAAAGAAGGAAGCAGTGTATGGATTTATTTTCTGGTGCAAACCCCGTATCTTGTTATCCAGCATTCAATATAATGCAACTAGGACTTGCATTATAAAATCTACCTGGGTCTAATTGGTCTGATGCCTGATCTGATTCAAGATGTGTAGACTTAGTAAATCTGTACCCTTAAATTGAAATATAGGCCCTGCTATGACTCTACAGATGACAGCAGGGTCATTTTGATGCCATGGTACACTATGCCATTCATTCATTCTTCCATACATTCATCCAATGGCTAATGAGCATTGCTTCACACGAGATTTTTCTCATGGAGTTTATAAAATACTAAAGGACAATGCCTAGTAATCAGGTAAAAATGCATAAACATTGGCATTTATTTATTTATTATTATTATTTTTAAAGATATATTTTTTATTTATTACATATTCCCCCCCTTTCTGCTTGTTCTTGCTGTGTTCATCTTTGCGTTCTTCTGTGTCTCCTCGTCTCCCCCTGCCACGGTGACCCGCCGAGTCAGCTCACTGCACGGCGGCCTGCCTGCTTGCGGCAGCTTGCCCTGCTTGCGGGGGCTTGCCCTGCTTGCGGGGGCTTGCCCTGCTTGCGGCAGCTTGCCCTGCCTGCAGTGGCTTGCCTTCTCAAGGCGGTCTGCCTGCTCGAGGAGGCCCTGGGAACCGGACCTGGGGCTTCCCATGTGGTAAACCGGCGCCCTATCAATTGGGCTATAGCCGGCCCCTATTTATTTATTTATTTAGGGGGTACTGGGGATTGAATCTGAGACCTTGCACATGGAAAACAGGTGC
This sequence comes from Chaetophractus vellerosus, assembly GCA_004027955.1. NCBI lineage: Eukaryota > Metazoa > Chordata > Mammalia > Cingulata > Chlamyphoridae > Chaetophractus > Chaetophractus vellerosus. The sequence continues at coordinate 5,563 of PVKH010041808.1, forward strand.
TCAACCATTGAGCTACACCTATTCCCAATATAGCACTTTTAGAAAATCATAAATACTATGAAGAAAACAAAATGGCATGATGTGATTAATTCCGGGGAGACGGAGTAGTGCCTGTGTGCTGCTTTCAAATAAGCATTTTGAGCTAAGAAATGAAAGATGAGGAAGAATCATCCAGAGAAGATGTAGAGGAGGAAGAGATTTATGTTTTTGGCAGAGGAAATAGCTAGTGCAAAGGCCATAAGGTGAAATGAGCTTGACATGTTAGAGGAATAAAGACAGACTTGTGAGACTAGGGTATAGTGAGGATCTGGGGGGTGGCCCAATGGGCCTCGAGGCTATACCAACATTACCTTCTTTCATAGCCCACTAGTCATCAAGTTGGCATCTTCACTTCCGTAAGCACATTTTTTCCAAATTGTTTAACCTTCCCAATTCTAATCAAGAGAATTGTTGAGATCAACGAGCTACTAGCATGTTTAGAATGAGAACACTGGGGGTTAGAATACTAGCATTTCTAACTGGGAGTTAGAATCAAGAGTCTGGGGCCGGCCATATAGCCCAGTGGATAGGGCGCCGGTATACCATATGGAAGGCCCCAAGTTCGGTTCCTGGGGACCTCTCCTAGGAGGCAGACCGCTTTGAGAAGGGCAAGCCGCCATGGGTGGGCAGAGCCGCCATGGGCAGGGCAAAAAGCTGCCACGGACAGGGCAAAGCTGCCAAGGGCAGGGCAGGTCGCCCGCGAACGGAGAGCAGCCAGCCACCCATGAACTGAAGCAGAACCTGCCGTGAATGGAAGCAGAAGCTGCCCACAAGTGGGGCAAAGCCGCCTGTGTGGTGACCGGTCTTGGGGGGAAGACAAAGCAGACAGAGAGGAACACAAGAATGGACACACAGCAAGAGCAAGCAGAAAGGGGGAGGAGGGATATGTAATAAATAAAAAATAAATCTTTAAAAAAAAAAAAAGAATCAAAAGAGTCTGATTTGTACAAGAATGCAAATTATTCCTTTAAGGTAATTTTCAGGCCTCTGCTATCATGATCAACCAAACCCCCCCAAGTATGGCATGAAAAAGCACTGCCCTTTGTTAGTGGCATAAGCACAACTGAGAAGTTAGAGCAGGATCCAAGAACTTTGTTTTAGAGGTCATACACACAATATAAATAGGCAGAATGGTCGGGCAATAGTGCTGGTCTGAAGAAATAGCAACTCGTGTGTGACACAATTGGTAGTGAGGGGTTGTGGTGGGTTGGAAAATGGTGCACTCTTTCTGAAAGTGTCAACCTCCACAGAGTTCCGGCCAATAATTGGGCATGTGGTTCTAGTGTTCCCAAATTGTCTGAATTGTCTGTGAGAAGCTGTAGATTTTGAGGTGGCCCCTCATGATCATTTTAGAAGTTGGCAAGTGACTAAAAACAATGAAGGTCAAACAAACTACCACCTCAGGCTTCCATTAGACTGCTGGCTGCTGGTCTGTAAACTTTGATTTAATCATGGGGCTCAGCTGATATTCGAGACATAAACATGACTATATTATTGTGTAGTAAATGTCTGCAAACGATAGGGAAGGATATGTGATTTCCTTTCTTGTGTGATGGTAGTTTAGGCCCAGGAACAATGTGCTCCATTGCTGGAGTTATCAATGCTCTGGAGACTTCAAGTTCTTTCTAACGTGTTAGTAAGTTTACATAAAATCCAGCATCAGTTAGTCAGCTAAATGATACTTTTCTAAGACAAAGACAGAGATGGATGCCACAAGGATATATTTTAATGTTCCATCCTCTTTTATTTGTAATACCTAATATCACTCTAATGAACACCAGTCTATTACCTGTTGATAGTCATTAATCTAACAAAAGCACTGCAGGTGACAGTTGCAGATTGCTTCCTATATTATTTAATTCAACAAAATCATCTCCATTTAAACAGGGAAAAAAATAAAGTTATGAAAAGAAAGGCAGCTGTTGAATCACTCTGATTTCCATTTTCAGTCAATAAGTAGCCCCTGATGTCTATCACAGTAACCCTCAGGAGAGAGACTTGCCACACGTAATCAGAGGAGGGTTGGATTCCTTGGGTTTCTCTGGAACGTAGCATATGGTGGCACTCTGAACCTTGCACACTGCCCTGGGCTGCTGAACTCTCCTGAATGCTCTGAAATGTGATAGCCCAAGACAGCAGCAAATAGTTAATGGGGAAATCTCTGTTACAGGAGTGTCAGTAATCGTAGGTACCCCCATTCTTATCACCCACTAGTCAAGAGATCCTGGATGCTTTTTGTCACACATTGCCTTGTCTGGTCACCATGAAATAATGACAGTCGAGTTCCATACAGGACAATATGGGTAAATGTGTGTCCCTAGGCGCTAGGGTCTGGTTTTCCCTTGCTGTTGCTATTTTAATAGAAAAATTTCAGCCTGACCTATACCTGGCTGCCATCCAAGAATTAAATATAGCAATTTGTTACAGTAATATTCCTCCTGAGTCCTTCAGCAAGAACACAAACTATTTATTGTAAGTTATGCTTGAAGGTGTATTTCATTTTTAAGTCTCATCTCTGGCACACAACATATTCTAAGCTGCTTTCTCTCCTTTGGTAGTACAAGCAATTTTCCTCAATAGCTTCTTCCCTGGCCTGGCATATCTCCCTTGCTGGTGTTTACCATTTGAATAATCACATCTAAACTGGGTTTGCAATAGTTTTATCTAAAAAAAAAAAATGATCATACATAGGGAACGGATCTTCCTCCCCAAGACGTGCGACTCTATTAATTTATTACTACTACTTTGTGACCAGAAAAAATATCACAATATGATTTCAAAACAATTTCATTTGTTCCTTAAGTGCACATCAATTTTACTGAATTATTCTTAATTTCTAACCAGATGCTTAAAATACTCTTTTAAGGAGAGTGATAATTTTCTATTTCCTTCTTGTTTCTTACGTTATCTACTTAGTAGTCAGGTGTATTGTACACATGCACAGCCTTGGTGTTACAGTGATTTTTTTAGTAATTTGGATTGCTTTAGATGAAAAATCTTTTAGAGTGCTATAATTATCTTCTATCTGCTTTTCTTGTACAAGTTTTTCTCCCTCCCATTAAAGAAATTTTTTTGTTGTATGATTATAAATGAGCTTCAGGAAGTGAGGGAGGCAATTATTTTCTGAACAATTGCTAATTGCATTCAGTGGAGGAAAATATTTTCGATGGGAGAAAATGACAAGAGAATTTAATCTTATAAATATATTTTATTGTGCCCTATGCCATGTTATTCAATTATATTCACTAATTCACACTTAAACATTTCTGGTAGGGTTAATGGCTAACTAAATTATTATGAGTTCTTACAACCATTCAATATCACACTCGAAGAATATGTAATGATTACTGTAAAGTGCAAAGAACTCTAGATGTAAAATTTAGTCCACATATTCTATTTGGGTGTGTATTTTCATGCTTATTATCTCTGGTTAATATTTCTTTTTTATAAATTACAGTTTTCTTTATTTTATGTTTTCTGACTTTGCTACAATAAGCTTGTCAGATATATAATTGGAAAATATAAGTATTGTTTAAAAGTTTGTATGTGAAGCAACCATTTCTAAAGGTCTTCATTTTATGGCTGCAAGTAATCTTTCTCTATTTACTCCTGTTTAACAGTATTGATTTAATGGCTATGTATGAGAAAAAGGGACAATTAGCTTTACTTTGCATGTAGTTTATTATCATCCTACATTCTTAAATGTTCCTTGTGCTATACCACATAAAGGGGGACAAATATCAATAATTCATGGTCCCTGCCCTGAAGGGTCTTGCTATATATTATGGAAGACAGTCAAGAAAAATCTATAACTACAGTACAGTGGGATAGGTGCTATGATAGAGGTTTGCCCAAGTGTCTAAAGGAGCATAGAAAGAGGTCACATAACATGGACTGGGGGAGTTTCCAAAAGCAGGTGTCAGCAGAGATAAATGCCAAAGTAACACACTTAGTTCAAGAAAGGAGGAGAAGGGGCATTCCAAATAGAGGAATCATCTGTTCAAAAGCCTGAAAGCACTGAGGTCTAGAAGGTAGACCAGGAGGGTTTTTGGAGTGGTGAAGAGAAGGCGGATAGGCATTTTGTTGGAAGGCTCTAGGGAACCAACAAGGCTAAAAAGGGGAATCCTGGATTTTTAACAAGGTTCCCCCAGAAAAAGAGGGTGAATGGATGAGTATGGCAGTGGTCTTCAACTCAGTTTGTTAAAATAATCCAGAAAATAAAAGGTGAGCTCCTGGATATAGATAGCCACAGTGCTACCTGAGGGATAGGGATAGACTTAAAATATATCTACAAGGCAGGCACTGGCAATTTAGTAGTTAAAAGAAATGTGGAATAGTGAAGAATAACATGTGAATCCTTATTTCTGGTTTGGGCAACTGAGTGTAGGATGGTATCATTCACTGATATAGGAGCACTGTAGTTGAACATTTTTAGTGGAGAAGATAATGAATGTAGATGTGGAAATATTCAATCTGATGTTCCTTTGTAATGTCCAAATGCAGGTACCTATAAAGCAAGTTGCTTTTTTGGGGTCTGTAGCTTAGGGGAGTGTTTTAGTCTAAAGGTTACCAATATGGAGGTATTCGAATATATTTAAAGCAATGTACATGCATGACTCACCTAAGAAAATGTATAGTGCAAGGCTTTGTGTGGAAACATTATTTGCATGTATGTTTTTCAGGGGAGATAATTCCAAGTTATTGTTGTCAAATTTATAAAAGTAATTATTGCTGCCAAAATGGTTATGAATAACTGGTATAAATGGATAGGTGTTAGAAGATGAAACCCAGATTTATCATATAATTAAACTGCACATGGGGGAGGAGAACATATGAATGAGACTAATAAAAGTGTGGTCAGAAGGAATGAGGGAGAAGAACTAAGAAAGAGAGATGGGCAGAAGGCAAGAAGGAGATAATAGTCACAAGGTCAAATGCTGTGGAAAGGTTGCTAAAAAAGGTATTTTGATATTTGAAACAAACGTCACTACTATGTACAAAGATTTTCTCATATTTTAAACATTCACACAGAAGTATGATATTTCAGGATCTGCTTTCAATTACCTTAGAAACAAAAGCATTGAAGCAAATACGGCAAAATGTTAAAAACAGTGAAATTCAGGTGATATATTTCTGGATTTCATTATATTAGTCTCTCTCATTTATTCATGTTGGAACATTTTCATAAGGAAAAGGTAATAAAATAAAAAATTAAGAAATTTAAAGCTTTTTTAATTAAATATTTTGCCAGAAAAGGGTTCAGCGGAGGTAGGGTAGGGTGGGGAGGGTCAGTCAGAGTGAAATTC
>PVKH010041809.1:0-10895 GCA_004027955.1 Chaetophractus vellerosus
AAGCCCTAACATAACCATAGCATTAACCTACTTTTCTGGTCCCTCAAAGAAGAGATAACTTGGGGAAATGATGATGATTAGATAGGCAGATGGATGGATGGATAGATGAATGGATGGATAGATGGTAGATAGATAGATAGGAAACCAAGGGCTGTGCTGCACTCTAGCATCCTAACAAGAGATAAGATCACCAGAATCATCAGAAGTGTTCCAGAAAGATATAAGACTTTAGAGGCAAATTACAAACACTGCTCTGAATTTTTGTGAATTTTTCTATTAATTCATTAATTTTTTTTTCCATTTTAAACAAGAAGTTTATTTAAACAACAAGACACGTGACTATCTAGGATTCATTTCTTTTAGAGTAGTTTATCCCTACTTAAAGACAGATTGCCCTACATGTACGAGCTATGTACAGAAAAGCTATAAAATTGTCCTTGGTTTTATAATGACAAGTGAAAAACATTAAAATTTTCCAATCAAACAAGGTATGCAAGGATTTTTTATGTTGTTGGTTTTTGTTAAACAGTGAGAGCAAAATAACTTACTGGAATATAAAGATAAGAGCTGAATGAGCATGTCACCAATGGAGAAATAGGGTATTTTCACAGAACCAGTATTTTTCCCCATCCCATCTCCATTTGATGTCGATCAAAAATACCACTGGCCATTTAGTTAAAAAAAAAAAAAAAAGGCAATATGCTTGTGCACATACACCAGTTACTTCACGTACAATAAAGGAAAGGGGAAGAGTGAAATGAAAGAATAGAGAAAACTATACTGTAGTAGGACGCGGTGGAACCAGATTGCCGTTTTTCTAATTGAGAGTGTTTTCTTGTTCTGTAGGAACAGAGTTCTGGAGTAAAATAGCAGGCTTCCTTTTCAATAGACTCCGCCTGTCTGCTGCTGGAACACATCAATTGTATCTTCAGCCTCCATTTCCAACTGCGCAGGCGTGTCTGTTTCATTGATTGCCTGCCAGTCAAATCGGAATCTGATCTGCCTCATTACAAACCCTATCATTCACAGTAGGCTTTCATTAGTGTACTAAGTGGTGTATGCCTCTTAATCTTAAACTGCACCACAGAACCATCCTGCCCCACCATCAAATTAATATGATCCTTGTTCTCAGTCTTGACGCCTTCCTTGGGTTTTTCATTGGTCGTGGTGAGAGCTGGAGTCTCCTCAGCTGCTGCTTCACAAAAGAGGAACCAGGTCCACAATGTACGAGCACGCAAGCAGCACCAGGAGCGGCAGAAGAAGGAGGTGGCAGATATAATTCCTCTGACCCAAGTTTTAACTTTTAATTAATACAATCAAGCATTTATACAAATTAGCACTATATTAAAAGATTTATTTATTTACTTTTATCTATTTTTACCCCACCACCACGCACCCATGTCAGTTTCCTGCCCTCTCTTCTCATCCTTCTCCTGTCTTCACAGGGATTCAATCCTGGGAACCTCCAATGTGGGAGAGAGGCGTCCTACCACCTGTGCTACCTTAGTCCCTGGTTTTTCGACTCTCCCTTCTGTCACTCTCCTGTTAAGTCATCATCTTGCTGCATGGCTTGGCAGGGCCTGGCACGCCTGCTGCGGGGGTCCGGGGGCTCGTGTGCCTTCTAAATTTTTCTTTATTTTACTGGGAGGTCCTGGGGCTGGAACCCAGGTCCCTCCATATGAAAGATGGACACCCAACCATTTGAGCCACATCCGCCCCTTATATATATTTTTTAATTCAGAAATTGACAAATACCTTTCTAAAGTGGTACAATGCCTTTTTGTTATTATACCAAAGTCCCTGGGCTTGTAGATGGCTCTCTAGTCCTTGGAATTGAGGTCCACGTGGCCTCTGTCCTAGATAGCTTTTGTTGTGAACAGACTCAGTCTTTTTCTGTCAGAGCTAGCAAATAAAAGATAAACTTCTGGGGCAGGCTGGGGGAGGGGATTCAGCTATTTATTATTCCCTAGCCCTCTAAACTTATTTCTGTTATTTCATAATGAGCTATTGAAATACATTCTCAGATTTTATTTTTCTTTTGAGAGCACAGCTTACTGCCCTGCTGTCTGCTTCCCAACGCATGTGGCTGAGACATCAATCACGGTGCATCCCCTACCAGCAAACTCAGACTACATGACTCTCCTTTTCCAACCAGATGATGCCCCTATTTTCAAATAATTTTTACTGAGATGCTGAGAGAACAACAATATTAAATATTTTTTTGAAAAAATATTACTCTCCAATTCTATTCCTTTTTGCATATGACTTTCCAGTCTTTGTTGGGTAAATATATTTTTATGTAGTTGCAATTTCAGATCCTCTTTCTTAAAATAATGACATTATCTGAAAGTTGTGGGTTTTTTTCCCATAGGCCGCTCTTGCTGTTTACCTCTGGAGATGATTTTTAACTAAGCCTGTGTTCATAAACATGATGTGTGAAGGGCTTGGAAGGATAGCGTTGCCATTACACAATCTTGGCACTGACTACTAAAAGCTCTAGCATGTTATCTGCCCTTCCCAGATAAAATTACATTTTACGCTCACGCTTTGAGCTATTCCCTCCCCAAATATTTCATCCAAATTTGTGGGAAAAATATAATATCTGACACTTTAAGGAGCTATGTAATAACTTTTTTCAAAAGGCTACCAGGAGTTGCTTTAGCTTATTTACAATAGACTGGAAGTATTGCCATGGGAAAAGATGACATCATCATGACAGTGAATGCACGAAAACCGTCTGAAGCATTACATTTACAAAGGAGAAATAAAAAGGAGAGGAAAGCTTTAACTCACCATGAGGTCAGATATCCTAGGAAAAGAAAGTATTAGGTAATAGATTAGAAATACAGTTTTCTAATTTAGTGTTCTAAGGTTCATCACAGTTGTAATTTGCATGTAGAAAGACTGCTGCAAAGGAAGTTTTGGTTTTCCTAGCTTAACTGACTGTTAGGATTTCATATGTTGTATGTTACCTAAGTATAGTTCCAAAACTGTTATATTCTTATTCAAATGAAAATGGAAAAACTATTCAAGAAAATCAATTAGAAAATATGCTAGAGAATAATTTCAAAGTTTAGTGATTTTTCTGTTTTTTTTCCCCCTAAGGCACATTTAAAATTGTCTCACTGATTCTTTTTTGAGTGAGAAAACTAGAGCATCTTAATATTGAAAGGCTTTAAATAGCCTATATAGAGAGAGTATTAAGATTCCTCAAATCTACAATATTCGTTCACAATCTTTCCTTGAGAATGTATTTTCAATCTTTTCTTGTATTTTATCAGAGATTGGTGATTAGTGTCTTAAGTCGTTTAATCACTCCATCTGCCTTCAGGTACAACTAAGTCTTGAGCTCATGGGAATGGACAAATATTTTCTGGGGAGCTAAAAAAACTTTTCCAATACTGCCTGTTTTCCTTTTGGTTATGTAAATCTAATCTTCTGGGCTGGGCTCAGATTCTATATCTAGATTTATGCTAGGGCACCTAGTAAGATCTGCCTAAGGCATAAACTGTAAAGATAGCACAGTTTATCTTTGGTGTTTTCTATTTCCCCCTTTGAAGCCTTTTTCCCTTCCAGGCCTGCCTGCTGCTCTGCCTGCCACTTCCGTGAAGCCAGCCCCAGGCTAGCGTCCAGTTGTCCCAGAGCAGTAGGCACTCAGAATGCCAACTGATTGAGCCCGGGTCTAATTTCCATGGCATTTGTTCATTTTGTTCTCGACTAGATAACTTCCCTTAGTTGTCCCTAGACAATTTTATTGAGGATCCCTGAAGAACCAGAAGACTACAGACCCAGCTTAAGGTTTATTTGCTGTAATAGAAAGTGAAAGATTTTTTTTCACATTTTATTTAAATTTTTCCGGAAGAGCTGATTGAACTCCTTTTAAATCACATGATTTAGTTCTGTACCGAGATACATATGCTTCCCCTAACACAGTGTTGCTCACGTGGTAGGCATTTACTGAGGGAGACAAGATGAGAGCAGGAGAAGGCTTATTGAAGCTGGGGAAGCTGTAGCTTCAGGCACCCTTTCTGCACAAGCCTTGGGAAATGGCCTTAGCAATGTGTTCAGGTCATAAATTTTTGTAAAATTTGCAAAAGAAAGATACTTCTGCCTTCCTCAGTTAATAGTACCCTCTTAACCCTTCTGACTTCCCCTCTAAAGCAACTGTCCTTGTGTTAGGTGATGTTGGAGTGGCTGTGAGTGTTTGAGGATTCTGCAAAGGGGGGAGTTAAGTTTTCCTTAACTTACATTTAGTTCAGGTTTCATAGGGTATATTTATGTGGTTTGCAGTCATTTCTCTGATTTGTTAAGTTATAGTTACAATTAAATTATATTTAGGTGAAGGAATCACGTCTGGGAATTCTACTGCCCATTATGCTTTGCCACCCATAATGGGGGCAAAGTCAAGGTTCAACAATATGAATGTGTCCTATTGCACCTCTTACCAGGACTATGTCGGCAGTAGTGAATAAACATGTTTGAGATATCCTAAGCCAGAAGCTAGTCTGTGGGAAACTCTTCCAATCATCAGATGAATAAAATTGTAAGCAAAGGTTTCAGTTTGCTTTGAAGCCTAGTCATAGATGTAGCCTTCCAGTCATGGTATATGATGATGTAGCATATGCAATTATTGACACACCATACTTTTTTTTTCCTTTGGGGATGGGAGCTGTGTGAAATAGAATTGATCAGAATTCCTGTGTTTTTTGGGCCCAAATTTGTAGCAGTACTAAAGACAGCAAGTATGTCTGCGTATGAGGTTAGGATGGTTTATGCATCTCAAACCTTAATAATGAAAAACAAATTTTGAACAATTCTACTGGAAGAAAGACAATTATTTTTCTAATCTCTTTGTAGAAGATATATTACAAAATAACTGTTGTATAAAGAGGCTACCAAAGAGTATTAAATCAAAAAAATGTAGGAGAAATGAATTATGTCAAAAAATATGTCAAGCAGTTAAGAATATTATGTAATTTTCCTGTGAAGTTTGTGAGTTTGTGATGTTTATATTTTTCAGTATTTTGATTTTTAAAAATTTATTGTGACTTCTGTTCTCATTCTAATTTTTTAACCTAATTTTGCATTCGTAATTTTGTATTATTTTCATTAAAGCAGGCCCCAAATTGTATAAACTCTATCTCTACTAAACCTAGATCTGCCTCTAAATGAGATGAGATGAGCTAAGCCAAGCTGAACTCTGGCATCCAACATAATGAGCTACTGAAATAAGAAATGAGGTTGTCTTAAGAAATGGTAAAACAAGTTAAGTTACTCCAAGCTTGGCAAGGAGCAGGAGGTATATTTTATTTTTAAACAATGATTTTTTTTTTTTTGTAGTGGAAGGGAATGGTCATAGTCAGATCTTTCTGAAGCCAGACAAAATTTAAACAAAGACATCTTTTACAATATTATTGAGGATTACTGATAAGAACTACTTAGGGGAAATTATATGAATTGGTTGTAAATTTTAATTTTTCCTCTGTTTATTCAGCTCCACTTCCTTTCTCCCATCCTGAAACATCCTATTGGTTGCTTGGCAATGGAGGCATACTAATGCTAAGTGCTTTTAAAAGCCTGTCTTATTTGCCACCTTGGTTTTAAATGGACTCTTCCATTTATATTAGAGGAATTTTCTCTAAACCACAAAACACAGCAGCCTATACAGTAAGGTACTTCATGGGTTATTGAATTGAATTATCTTCCCTACCTACTGGAGACCAGTGTTTCATCTAGGGGAGCGTTACTTTTCATCTCAAGTGTACTTCACATTCAGCTCCTTAGAAAGTGTAAAAGTATAACTAGTGTAAGGGATATTTCAAGCTATAGAGTATCACAGTGTCCTAAAACCAGTTTTCTTGTTAGGATGATTAGTTAATTCTTACTTTTCATTCCAAAGGTCTAAAGTTTTGGGCAAGTAAAGGCATATCGTTAGTAGTAGATTCTTGTCTCTGGAATTTGCATTCCTCTTGAGATCAGGGATTCTGCTCCTGTCTATTCCCAGCACATATCCCAAACCTTAAGAAAGTGTTATTTACTCTTGTTTTCCTACTGAATGACTTTCATAACAAAGAGTAGTGGTATTGCAGAGCAAGGTGTGCAGAAATTCTTCTCTACTTCCTCTACTGCTTGAACTTTGATCTTTTCATTCTTGAGGTAGACCCTGAACAATTTATTATCAGGTTCATATTCTCCAGGCAATATATAGTAATTAATGGTAATAAATGGATTGAGAGCCCTTTAAGATCTTGGTCTATCTGCTATTTTGTTCTCTCTCTCTCTAACTTGAGCTCTGCTAAAAACATTACTGGACAATTTTTCTCAAACTGAAGAGGAACATGACACAGTCCTTAGAAAATCAAATTATGGAAAGCAGAGTTTGTAGATGCAATGTTTTCTGCATATCCTAATATAGTGTGGCTATATAATATTATATAAAAAAAGGTTTCAGAGGAGATATGTAAGATATATTAGACTTCACTTTTTAAAAATTTCATAAATTGTTCTTACTTTAAGAACTATATTTAATCATTAAACACATTAAATCATTTAATCATTTAATCATTTAAGCACTGTATTGTCATTAAGTATTTGAAATTGCCTAAATCTATTGTGTTCTTTGTGTGGAAGAATGAGTCCATTGAGGTTTATGAATTGGTAAACTATGGGCCCGGCTAGATAGCTCAGTGGATAAGAGCGCGCTGGGGTACCACATGGGAGGCCCTGGGTTCGGTTCCCGGGGACCTCTCCGAGCGGGCAGACGGCCTTGAGAAAGGCAAGCCGCCGTGGGCGGCGCAGAGCCGCCGTGGGCAAGGCAAAAAGCTGCCACGGGCAGGGCGGAGCCCCCACGGGCATGGCAAAGTCACCCGTGAAAAGCGGAGCTGCTGCCTGCGAAGCGGAAGCCGGCAGCCCACAAAAACATGGAGGACTGCTGCCCGCAAAACATGGAGCGGAGCCACCCGTGAAAACGGAATGGAGCCACCCTGGAACGGAACGAGCCGCCACCGCGGAGGGCCGACTCAGTGCGTCGCCGCAAAAGACGGGGAGAGACAAGGAGCAAACAGAAAAACACAGAAGAATGGACACACAGCAAGAGCAAGCAGAAGGGGGGGGGGGATATATAATAAATAAATAAATAAAATAAATAAATGAATTGGTAAACTAGTTTCTTTGGCCTACATGCCATTCTAGATCAGAAAACTCAAGTCTCCAGAAGCCTGACTGCAAATCTGCCAAATGGCACAACCTGGTGCTTACTTCAGCTTATCGAGTCATAAGCCTTGTCTATTTATTAAACTGTGTTCCAGGGTTGTGAGGAGAATTTGACCCACTGTATCTCTATTGCATTTTAATCACAAAAAACAAATTTCTTCCAGTTAAATGCTCCATAATCTGAAAACGCTGATAGCATAAGGCTTTTATTCAAACATTCCAGCAAATCATTAGCCATGGTGTAACGCTCGGCTCAGAACACTCAGATTCTATCTGGCCAAGTTTAACCTTGCTAGTATTTTTAAATAAGTTTTTATATATGTTTAATATTATAAATATATTAGATAATATAAATATTATATAGATACATATGTGTGTGTATATATTAGGAAACCCAAGCATTCAAAGAGTTAACAAAAGAACTGGAAATCAGAAAACATGGATTCTCTCATTTTGTTTTCTAATTTTTTAAACTATTAAAGTAATACATATACCTACAATGCTCATTCTAACAATAGATGAATGTAAAGAAAAATGTTAATAGTCTACCCCTTCCCCCATACCTGCCATTATTCCCTAGGTTCAGCTATCTAAGGATAACAATCAGTTAGGTGTCCTCCCACATTTTCCTCTAAAACAACACAGCTCTGTAGATCAGATTTTGACCATCACTAGTGGGATAATAGAGCAGGAGACCCAAGACCTTGGTTTTCTCTTGTGAAAGATAAGGATGTTTCAAAACCACAAAAAATTCTACTTCACATGCACTAAGGTGGCTGTAATAAAGACAAACAGCAACACAAGGGTTGCAAGGATGTGGAGAAACTGGAACCCTCATGCATTGCTGGTGGGAATGTAGAATGATGCAGCCACTTTGGAAGACAATTAGGCAGTTCCTCAAAATGCTAAACATAGGATTACCATATGACCCAGCAATTCCACTCCTGTGTATAAACCCAAAACTTGAAAATATATATCCATGCAAAAGCTTGTGCGCAAATGTTCATACCAGCATTACCTATAATAGCCAAACAAGTAAAAATAACCCAAAGTATATCAACTGATAACTGGATAAACAAAATGTGGTATGTACATACAATAGAATATTATTCAGCCATAAAAAGGAATGAAGTACTTGATCATACTACAATATGCTCAATGAAAGAAGCCAGTAACAAAAGACCAAATATTGCTTGATACCATGAATATGAAATGTCCAGAAGAGGTAAATCTGTTGAGTCAGAGAAGAGTAGTGGTTCCCAGGGGAAGGAGAATGACTGCTGATGCACATGGTATATTTTTTGGGTGGTAAAAGTGTTCTAAAATTAGATTGTGGTGATAGTTGCACAACCTGGTGATATACTAAAAATTACTGGACTGTATACTTTAAATGCATGGATTTTATGGTATGTATAAATAAATTTGTATTGTGTATGTGAAATAAATCTCAATAAAGCATATATATATACAATCTAAAATCTCCCCTTTTAGCCACATTCAATTTCAGTTTTGTTAATAATGTTCACAATATTGTGCTACCATCGCCACCATCCATTACCAAAACTTTTCCAATACCATAAATAGAAACTCTGTACAATTTAAGCACTAAATTTCCATTCCCTAACTCCACTCAGGCCCCAGTTACCTGTATCTGGTTTCTAATTCTATGAATTTGCTTATTCTACTTATTTTATATCAGTGAGTTCACACAATATTTGTCTTTTTGTGTCTGGGCTTATTTCACTCGATATGACGTCTTCAAGGTTCATCCACGTTGTCGCATGTATCAGAACGTCATTCCTTTTTACAGCCGAATAATGTTCCATTTTGCCTATCTACCACAGTTTATCCAGGCATCGGTTGATGGCCACTTGGGTTGGTTTCATCTTTTGTCAACTGTGAATAATGCCACTACGAACATAGGTGTGAAAATAGCCTGTTTGAGTTCCTGCTTTCAATTCTTTTGGGTATATACTTAGAAATGTGCTTGGTGGGTCATATAGTCATTCTATACTTAGTTTCTGAAGAACTGCCAAACTGTTTTCCACAGTGGCTGCACCATTTTAAATTTTAACCTTTATTCTATGACATGATTGCCAACTTTAATTAGGACAATATGTCCACAAATGGAAAAAGAAAAATAATGTGAATTAACAGTCATCATATCTCCATGTCTTTCTGGCCTCATATGCACAACAGAGTATTTTATTCATCCTAATAATTGGTAAGAGAGTCAAGAAAGAAAAATATTGGGCCAATCCTGTTTGTATGGGATATCAAGTCTCAGTTTACAATAGTTTTAGTATAATTATAATATTTTATAGCCTCAAAATAAAACAAATAAGCAAGTAAACCAAGAAACCTATCTTAGTTTGCCAGGTCTGCTATGACAAATACCACACAAAGGTTGGCCTGAGCCACAGGACTTTATTGTCTCACGGAAGTCGAGGCTAGAGTTCCAAAATCAAGGTACTGACAGGGCTTGCTTTCTCCTGGAATTTGTAGTATTTTGGCAATCCTCCATCACATGGCAATCTGCTCCTCATTGGTTGTGACTGCTCCTCTATTAACGCTGACATCTGGCTTCTACTTCCACGTCCAATTTCTTTTGCTTATAAGGACTTCAGCCGTATAGATTAAGGCCCACCTTCATTCAGTTGGGCCACACCTTAACTAATAATAACATCTTCAAAGTTCCTACTCACAAGTGGGTTTACATCCACAGGAACATGGATTAAGACTTGAACATGTCTTTTTCAGGGGGATAGGGGTGGGGGCAGGGAATGATTCCATCCCCAACAAAACCTAAGTCAGTTTTCATTTTGACCATGGTAAATGTCCAACAAATGTGCCATCCTTTTATAGACCTGAACCAGTGGTAACTCCAGACTGTCTCAGAAGGGAGCAGGGTAGGGCTATGGACTGCAATTTGTCTAGAGCAGAGAGAAGACTATGTTTGCACAAGACTGATTCACGTATCCATGTATGTCCTGTACATTAAAGAAAGATGGAGTGCATGCCTGAGGGAGGTTAATTGGGGTGGGGCAGGACTGGGGGTGGGGTGGGGATGTGTTTAGATGGAGTGGTGGTAAAAATCTCTCCGCCACCTCTTCTTGGTGCTGGCACTGACTTAGCATTTTCTTCATTCTAGAAATAATTTTCTCCTTGCCTAAACTCCTTGTGTAGAAAACTGCTCTATTCATACTCAGAAAAGGCAAACCTGAGCATGACCAAAACTCCCAGACTGGCCAACTGGCCCAGGGGTGGACCTTTGATTCAAAACGAGCTTATTCGGTTCCTCTTTTTGGAATCCTTGCTTCTTGGAACTGAGGCAAGAGACTGAGTGAGTTATCTGTGAGGTTATCTATGTGACTTAAGTAAGATACAATTTAACGTTAGAGAGACTGAGGGAATAAGTCTAGAAAAGTAAGTTTGGGTCTGTAGCTGATATAATTATGAATTCCAAAAATCAATATTGAATCATGCTTGTAAACTGATCTGTTCATCTGGGCATGATTGGGTTATGATTAGGGCGTTGACTGGGCTGCGTCAGTAGGGCATTGAGCCCTGCCCCTCGGTGGGTGTGGTTTCAAATATAAAAGGCAAGGCCAAAGACAGAGGGAACAGATTTGAGAAGCAGATTTTTGAGAAGCAGTTCTGATGTTGGAGAGGACGCCCCAGAA
>PVKH010041810.1:0-10897 GCA_004027955.1 Chaetophractus vellerosus
AATTGAGAGGGGGCTTCGGTTCCATATGGCCAATGGATGGGACTCTCTTGCTTACAGTTGTGGTCTATTTCGGTTCTTTGATTTGGTGGTTGTCCATCATCACCTCCTTGTTAGTTGTCTTGGATGAGTCCAGTGAACTGGAGAGTAGGTGTTGCAACTCCATTGAGACTCAGGGCCCAGCTGGCAGCCCAAAGATACAAGTCTCTTGGATGTACACCTACCAACTCCAGCACCAAATATAGGTTCAAATAGAAGGGTCAGAAATGCCATGTTTGCAGAAACCACAACTGTGTCCATGTCTCTCACATGGAGGAGCATAACCCTCAAAGTATGGCCCCCACCAAGGCATCAAACTCCCGAGCTACCTTCCCTGACTATAGTGCCTAATGTCTTCAGAGCCCTCAGGAGCCCCACTCTTTGGGTTAGTGTCTAATTTGGCAGTCAATGAGATCCTGCTGGGACACACATAAATGTAACCTCTGGAATGACTTCCTGACTCACTTTGAAGTCTCTTAGCCATATAAACTCATATGTCTTTACCTTCTCCCCCTTTTGGTCAAGGACTTTTTCTACTTGCATTGCTAGTTGTTGCTTGGTAGTAATCCCTCAGTGCCAGGGAGCCTCATCCCTGAAGTCATGTCCCATGCTGGGGGGAAGGTAATGCATTTATATGCTGAGTTCAGTGTTGAAAGAGTCCACATTTGAGCAACAAGGAGGCTCCCAGGAGGCAATTCTTTGGCACCCCATAATACTAGGCTAAGTTTCCATTTCAAGAGTAAAGGTTCATAAGCACAGTCATCAATATCAAGGGCCCATCAGTGGACCATCTTCCTTCACTAGTCATTGCCCCTGTACTCAGGAGATTCTTGGTGTTCTATTAGATAATGAAACAGAGCTCCCGAGGATGGGAATTTGATATTCTTTTGGTTATTGTGTGGATCTCCACCCAACGTGACAATGCTCCATGAACATTTGAACGCATTTATATGCCTTATACATATGCCAAGGTGAACCTCCTCCCATGTGTCCCTCATTGCTGATGCCCCACACAAATGATCATCTTCTGTCATAGTTGTAACCCTTCTGTGATCCAAATCTTCTTCAAAAATGAAGCCAATGAAAAAACCAAATATAGTTAATAAGAAAATGAAATATAATGATAGTTTTAAAAATAAGAAATGAAATACAAAAAATTGGAATAATAAAAATAGTGAAAAAATATTTATTTTTTTCCTGCAATGTCTTTCACCAATGTATGATCTGATGTCTTGTATGTATAGTGACATTTTCTCCCATTTATTCCCCCAGTGTCTTGCTTTTTTCATTTTGTCTTCAAAGAGCTTTTAGGTTATAGAAAAGTCATGTACAGAATATAGGGGATTCCCATACACTCAATATCCTCCTTCTTTTCCCCTTTCCCTTATTAATAACATGTTTATGTAGATGGTACATTTGTTTAAATTGATGTACAAATATTGAAACATGATCATTGGTTTACATTATGGTTTACATTTTGGACCAGGAACTTTTATAAATTTTGATGAAATTTCACATGATCGTGTAGAACACTTCCATCACCCCTAATATGCCCCATGTTCCATCTATTCTATTCCTCTCTCCCACTCCCCAGGGATCCATGGCAAACGGCAGGCTTCGCTCCTTAAAGAACAAGATTCATAGTTACTTGTAACAACATTGAGGGCTTGACATACTGTTCTTTCCTCCCCTATTAGGCACTGCCTATGCTCTCAAGAGACTCCCACACCTCTATTTGAGAACATAGCATGACTCGCCAGGATGGGAGTCCAGCACCTTCCTGCCCATTATGTGGGTCTCCACCCACTGATACAACGCATTATGACAAGATGAACACTCACACTTTCCCTAGAAGCCTGCCCCAGGTGACACCACTCTTATTTAACATTGTGTTAGAAGTACTTGCTTGAATACTTAAGCAAGAAAAAGAAGTAAAAGGCATCCGAATTGGAAAAGAAGAATTAAAAATCTTACTATTTGTAGATGACATGATCCTATACATAGAAAGCCCTGAAATATCTACAACAAAGCTTTTAGAGCTGATAATGAGTTCAGTAAAGTGGCAGGATATAAGATCACACAAAAATCAGTAGCATTTCTGTACACCAATAATGAGCAATCTGAGGAGGAAATCAAGAAAAACATTCCATTTACAATAGCAACTAAAAGAATCAAATATCTAGGAATAAACTTAACTAAAAATGTAGAAGACTTGTACACAGAAAACTACACAACATTGTTAAAGGAAATCAAAGAAGATCTAAATAAATTGAAGAATATTCCCTGTTCATGGATTGGAAGACTAAACATCATTAAGGTGTCTCTCCTACCAAAATTGATTTACAGATTTAACACAATCCCAATAAAAATTACAACAGCATTTTTTACTGAATTGGGAAAGCTAATTATGAAATTTATTTGGAAGGGCAAGTGTCCCTGAATAGCCAAAAACATATGGAAAAAGAAAAACAAAACTGGAGGAATCATGCTACCAAATTTTAAAGCATACTAAAAAGCTACAGTGGTCAAATGCATGGTTATTGATATAACGATAAATATACTGACCAATGGTAGCAAGTTGAGAGTTCTGATACAGACCCTTGCATATACAGTCAACTGGTATTCAACAAGGCTACCAAGCCCACTCAACTGGACA
Organism: Chaetophractus vellerosus; assembly: GCA_004027955.1. NCBI lineage: Eukaryota > Metazoa > Chordata > Mammalia > Cingulata > Chlamyphoridae > Chaetophractus > Chaetophractus vellerosus. Next base: position 2,693 of record PVKH010041810.1, read on the forward strand.
GAATGGCTTCTTCAACAAATGGTGGTGGGAGAACTGAATGTCCATATCCAAAAGAATGAGAGAGGATCACCATCTCATGCCCTACACAAAAATTAACTCAAGGTGGATTAAAGATCAAAATATAAGAGTCAAGAATATGAAGCTCCTAGAAGATAATGTAGGGAAGCATTTGCAAGACCTTGTAATAGGAAATGGGTTCATAAACTTCAGACCCAAAGCTCAAGCAATGAAAGAAAAACTAGATAAATGGGACCTCTTCAAAAGTAAAAACTTTTTCTTTCAAAGGAGTTTGTCAAGAAAGTGAAAAAGCAGCATACTCAATGGAAGAAAATATTTGATAATCATTTATCCGATAAGGGCCTAATATCCAGTATATATAAAGAAATCCTACATTTCAAAAATAAAAAGACAAACAACCCACTTAAAGATGGGCAAGAGATTTGAATAGACACTTTTCTAAAGAAGATATACAAATAGTTAAAAAGCATATTAAAAGATGCCTCCCTGGCACCAATGGTTTATTATCAAGCGTCAACTAGTGAAGCATTTAGAAAAAGACCTTGACTAAAAGGGGAAATATTAAATACGAATGAGTCTTTATGGTTAAAAGATTTCAAAGTGAGTCAAGAGGTCATTCCAGAGATTACACTTATGCACATCTTAGGAGGATCTCACTGACTACAACAGTAAACACTGTCTCAAGCTGAGGAGCTCCTAAGGGCTCTAGAGACATCTGGACATTATAGACAGAGAAGACAATCCCAGGAATTTGGCACCCTGTCAGTGGCCCTTTCCTTGGAATATATGATAACCTATATCTCCCAATGTATTTGAGTTGGACATTTACACTTTTTCTACACATGGTACTTATTCCTTCTTTGGCTGAACCTATAATTAGCACTTAACCCATTAAATATGTGTCCGAGAGACTTAAATCTTCCAGCTGTTCATATGTCAGTTGAACCCTGAATCTCAGCAGGGTTGCAGCCAACATCTACACTTCAATTAATTGGATTCACCCAGGACAACTACAAGAGGATGAAAATGGACAATGCACATCCCAAAAAGCAAAGAGTAACTACAACTGCAACCAAGACAGTTCCATCCCTCTGCCCCATGGGATCGAAGTCCCCTATCAATTGGAAGCAGAGTGGGCAACACCATCCCAAACTTCTCAAGATTGAGGAATGAACAAAATAAGGGGATATTGCAACTATGGAGTAAAGTAGAATTATTATTATCCTAGTAATGGAAGAACTTGAAACAATATAAAAACAGTGGTCACCAGAAGTTCTGAGGGGAGGGAGAGAGAAGTTAGTTGTAACATGGGGGTATTTTGGGGACATTGAAATTGTCCTGCATGATCTTGCAATGATGATACAGGCCATTATACATTTTGTCAAAGCATATAAAATTGTGTGGTGCAAAGTGTAAACCCTAATGTAAACTATAGACCATGGTTAGAAACAATGCTTCAATACGTGTTGATCAATTGTAACAAATATACCACACTAGTGAAGGATGTTGTTAATAGGGAAAAGTGGGGGAGAGGGAGGGGTGAGCTATACAGGAATCCCCTATATTTTCAATGTATCATTCATGTAAAGCTTCTTAAAAATAGTGTGATAATGAAAATGAAACAACATATAGATCAGAGAAGCAGAATACAAGCTCAGAGAAGAATCCCACAATATAGACAATTTTGTATATAATTTAGTATCCTATCAATGGGCAAAGTTGTTTTATTCCATAAATTATTTTGGATGAAGGAAATTGCAATTGATATAGCAATAAATAAAGTTGTTTCCACACCACATCCTTTATAAAAAGATATTTTCAAATAGAAGAGAGAATGAAATTTTATGTTTTATATATTTTCTAACAATAAAGGAAGCAACAACTCAGAAGACATGAAAAGGCATTAAAAGAAAAGGAAATGCAAATGGTTTTTAGAAATGTATGCACACACAAATGATTAACCACAATAAAAAGATAAATGCAAAGATATTCTTTCGCTTATCAAATTTGCAAAATTATAGTTTGATACTGGATTGAATTTATGAGGATTAAGAAAAACAGGTAGTATTAGAGAAGGGTAAATTTGTTAATTTTTATTAAAATGAAAAATATACATAATCTTTGACACAGTAATTTTCTTTCTGAGATACTTCAGACTAAAAATAATGTGAAATCATAAATTTAAAATATTTTCTTTGCATCACTGTTTGTAATAGAAAAATTGTGAATGCCCCACATATTCATTAATAAGCTACTAACTAAATAAATGATATATGTATATTAGTCAGGATTCTCTAGGGAAACAGAACTGACAGGAGATATCTGTTAATAATATGAGATTTTATAAAATTGTCTCCTGCAACCATGGAGATGCAGAAGTCCAAATTCCATAGGACAGACTTCAAACGAGGAACTCAGATGAAGGTCATCATAGTGTTCCCCAGGAGGTTCTGGCTATCTAAAGTAGAGATGGTGACTCTCTCTGAATGCTGAAATCACTTTGAAAGAGAAGTCACTCACTGGTTAAGCGTTCTCCCCAGTGGATTGTCGATGTAACCAGCCATCTATACAATCAACTCACTGATGCCCTTAAATTATAATTAGCCTAGTGATTGCTTAGCCAAACAAGTGGGCAACCTACCTGGATGAGTTGACACATTAGCCTAACCACCACAGTTTACCCCTTGTCAATGTGGCTTCCATATACATCACCTAAAACCATACTTAATTCCTAAATAAAAACAATAACATGCATATACATATATACTTTTTTTCTCCTAACATTACTCAACTGTTGTGTGTACAACCAAAAAAGCACTAAATCCCTCGAGAACCTGGATGGTACAAGTCCATGGGTAATATTCACTCTTAAACTTGAAATCCTTAACTACTGCAACATGAAACTAATAACCTATGTCATATGATAAGGGGAAAGTACAGGGAAGAAAACAAAAAATATTCATTTTACAAACACACTAATAACAAAACAAGGAAAAAATATTCATGACCATTACAGTCCTCATTTCTGAAACTGGTCATGTGGTTGAAGTTTTTCTTTATCACTATCTTCTTCCACTACCCATCCCATGTTCCTTATACTCTCAGCAAACACCTCAGCTGGCTGTGGTTCTTTGCCTAGTGGGATGATCCAAACCTTCATTCCTGAAGCATCTGGGACATTGTTAGTCTTCCCTGGATTAGTTTGTTGCAATTTTCCATTTATTTGAATCACAGTATATGGTGGTACTAAGAGATGCCTTAGAGGATCTCCTGTATTCCAGGAAAACTATTCTTTATCTCCATGGTGTATGTGCAGTCCTATTTCCCCACAATAGTCAGGGTCAATAACCCCACCCTTTACAATAATTCCCTTCTTTGCCTGTAGTTTGATGCTTGAGGATCTGAAAGCCGCCAGGTAGCAATCATAATTTCCAGATCAATGAAATAGTTGTTGTGTTCCCTGGTAGAAACAGTCCTCCTTTTGGAACTAAGACATGTAGACCATTGGGACAGTTTGAGATGATTTTTGCAAATCCCAAAAAGAGAAAGATTATATTTGTAAACTAATTTATTCTTCTTGATGTGATATTGGATTCAGTTAAGAAGCCCTTGTTTAAATTACCTGTTAAGATTAGGGCTTTGACACTATCACATCAGTAAGGCATGACCCATGTTGATTCCCCACTCCCTTGGTAGGCTGACATAAACAGACATTTGCTCAAGAAGACACACAGAGGAGAGAACTTTGTCATTTTGATCCTGCAATGTGACAGAAAGGAGAATGCTCAAACAGCTAAAGCTCCAGGGAGAGATGGACCATTTGTCTCATAGCTTACAGCTGACCTTGGAAAGAGAACAGAACAACTGAGAAAGCACAAAAGAAATGAGCCCTCTGCCGAGAGAGAGGAAGCCCTGAGAGACAAGCCCTATACCAGGCTGCACCTGAGAGAGAGGAAGGGCAGAGGGGAAGGCTGAACCCTCACAGAGATCAGCAACCATCTTGTTTTAACATGTGGCAACCGACTTTCTTGAGGAAGCATACTTGATTTGAACATTTTAGGATCTTGTAACTGTAAATACCCTTTATATAAATAAATACCCTAATAAAAGCCAACAAATTTCTAGTACATTTCATCAGCACCACTTTGGCAGACTAATCCAACCAGCAAAGCTTAAGGTTGCAGGAACAGGAAGCAAAAATTTTCCTTGTGGATCACTAGAGGTAATAGTGAATTGTGTCACTTTCATTTCCACCCCTTGATATCTGGACTTGTGAATCCTGGCAATGGGAGAAACAGCACCATAGAATGGATGCTGATTTAGAATATACACAGCCTCCTGGAGAACATTGCCCCAGCCCTGCAAGGTATTACCTCCAACCTATCTGGTAGGTAGCAGGCTGATCACCTGGGGGAAAGATGCCATATCAGTGGCTGAGTGTGGGACTCTGCTGCTGGCAGGTTGGATACTCAACAGTGACTGTAGCCAGGTTGGCCTTGGTGAGGGGAAGTCCATGTTGCTGAACCCATGCATACCCTCCATCCCTACCACTCCATCACTGGCCACTTTGTTTATGAACCCATTGGCAATGACAGGTTTAGCTGGGGAAAGAAACTGCCTGCTGTCCATAGAATAGGTCATATTATCAACTTGATTATTAAAATCTTCCCCTCCTGAAATCACCCTCTGCTGAGCATTCACATGGAATGCAAATATTTTCATGTTTTTGCCTACTCAGAAAGGTTTATCCACATGCCTCTTCCCCAGACCTCTTTGTCATCAGTTTTCCAATTATGTTCCTTCCAAGACCCTGACCATCCAGCCAAACCATTGGCAACAGCCCATGAATAAGTATACAAATGCACCTCTGGTCATTTCTTCTTCCAAGCAAAATGAACAACCAGGTACACTCCTCAAAGTTCTGCACACTAGGAGGATTTCTTTTCACCACTTCCTTCAGGGACATCCCAGAAAGGGACTGCAGTGCTGCAGCTGTCCACTTTCAGGTGGCACCTACATATAGTGCAGAACTATCTGTAAACCAAGCCCGAGTTTTCTCTTCCTCAGGAAGTTCCTAAGGAACTCCCCAAGAGGTCGTAGTTATGGGCTGGGAAAGAGAAAGTAATGTGGCAGGAGTGATGGCAATGAGCATTTGGGATACTTTCTCATGTAACTTACTTGTTCTTTTAGGACCAGCTGCAGCCCTATCTCATTTATACCACTTCCACTTTATGATGGAACGCTGCTATGCATGCATTCCAATCTCTCTAAGCCTTTGGATCCTCTCATCTACGTTATACCAGGTTAAATCTGGCATCTTGACTTCAAGCATGGCAGGCCGTCATTTGGTCCATGTTTCAGCCCACTACCAGAACAAACTGTTAGAGCCCTTTTTACCCATCAAGCTACAACACTGAATCAAGACTTCCTGCTTAATGGGTCCATACCAATAATTTCAGCCTAATCCAACTTTATATTCCTTTCACCATTATCCTCTGCTCTTAATATCCATTCCCACACATATTGCACTGCTTTCTGTACATATAAATTGGAAAACTCATGGAGCTCTTTTGAAATATAGCATATTTCCTTGTGGGTAACATTTTGTACTTCAACTTTAGGGCCTTGTTGTGACTTTAGTTTAATCATAGGTCTGGAATTGCAGAAGGGTGATGGGGGTAGGTAAAGAGTAGCATTCCAAGTGTCTTCCAAGTCCATTTCCTCAGCATATTCCCTTGCAGTTTCATCTGGTGAGACAGGATTAATCTCTTAAATTGGGGATTGGATGGAAGACTCCTCAGGGCAGGGTGGAGGTATGGTGATGGTTTCCTCACAGCAGGCTGGAACTCAAGACTCCTTGGGGCAGACTAGAAATTGGATAGTGCAGGCTTGAAGTTGGGTGGTACTGTCCTCAGGGTGGGGAAGAGGTCTGGACTCCTTGGATCAGGCTAGAGGTTGGGTGGTACGAGCTTGACATTGGGTGGTCCCCTCAGGGCATAACATTATAGATTTACCTGACAAAGTCTCAGCAGAATTTAGGGTTTGAATGTCCCCACTGCCATCATCATCCCATATGTCTCCATCACAATCCTCAACATTCCATTCCTTTCCAATGTCCTCACTTTAACAGCAGACACCTTACAAGTTTAGATTTTTGTTTCTGTTGCAACACTGTAACTCACACAATGAGACTCAGAATCTGGTTTTCACAGATCTCAAGTCTGTGGATCCATGAAAACAGATTTTCTTTCAGAACACACAGAGAAATTTTGACATCATTCATGTGGCATTCAAGTTGCGAATTTGAAATTCAGTTCATCTCTTTCTTTTGTAACTGTATCCAGTATATATAGGAACAGCCAGCCAAAATCATTGTAACTTCTAACTCCACAAAATTCTGTTAAGGTGTTAAAAATACTTTCATCCACATGCTTCCCTCTGATAAGCACAGAAGTAGTCATATCCAGTGGTGATATTTCTATTGCCAACTCATGCCATGGACTCTCAGTGGCCTCTTGATTATTGGAAACAGGGCTATTAGTGCCCTTGAATCTAATCACAGTAGAGAACCAATTGCAAAAAATCCTTGAAGCAATTCAGAAATCCAATGTTTAAGATTCTGCTTGTCAATAGCCACTCCCAGTATCAAGCTCTATTAGTCAGTGTTCTCTATGGAAACAGAACCAACAAGAGATATCTGTAAATATTATGATATTTTATAAAATTGTCTCATACAACTATGGGAAAGCACAAGTCCAAATTCCGTAGGGCAGGGTGCAATCCAGGGACTCCAATGAAGGTCCTTGTTAAGTTGCCTGAGAAATGCTGGCTATCTGAAGTAGAGATGGGAATTCTCTCACTGAATGTTGAAATCACTTCTCCTTTTAAGGCCTTAAACTGGATGAAACATCACTCATTGCTGAAAGCAAACCCCTCAGTTAATTGTAGATGTAACCAGCCATCTATGCAATCAACTCATTGATGATTAATGTCTATGAAGTGCCCTTGTATTATAATTAGACCAGTGCTTGCTTGACCAAACAATTGGGCACCATTACCTGCTGAGTTGACACATTAGCCTAACCATCACACCATGTATTTGTATTTTATATTTGTTATAGTTCATGAGAGAATGTTCTCATACTTGTACTGTTAACCACATTCCATCTTCATCCATAAAGTACTTTGTGTTATACAGTCCCATGCCTTGTACAATCCATCCACAGGTAAATTTTTGTGTATATTCAGTGGCTCACAGTTTCATCAAAGAGTTGTGCTGTCATCACCTCAGTTGATTTTAGAACATTTTAATTACTTAAAAAGTAAAAATCACATACCTCCTTAATTCCCCCTATTGTTGACCCTTAGCATTGCTATAGTACCTTCTTTGCCTTTGATGAAAGAATATTACAATATTACAGTTAACTATAGTCCATAAATTACATTAGTTATATATTTCCTATGTATCACCATATTCTTAATACCTTATAAGAGTGGCATACATTTGTTCTTGTTCACAGGAGAAAACTTTTGTATTTGTACTATTAAACACAATCCTTATCCACCACTGAGTTTACTATGTTATACAGTCTCTAGCTTTTTTTCAATTGTCATTTATGTCCCTAGACTACCCTCTCTCAGCCACAATCACATTTATAAATCAGTAGTGTTAGTTATACTTTCTATACGTGTTACCAACTCTATCCATTTCCACACATTTACAATCAATTATTAAAAAGTCTACATACATCAGTTCCCATTTCTCAGCCCTCATTCTGTCTCCTAGGAATGTGTATTTTTCCAACGAGGAAAGGAACTACAAATGGAAAAAAAAGAAAAGATATTACTAGCTATTAGGGAAATGGAGAGCAAAACCATGATGAGATATCATTTCACACCTTATAGGATGGCCATTATTTCAAAAAAACAAAAAACAGAGAAACAGGAAACTACAAGTGCTGAAAAGGATGTGGAGATATAGGAATTGCTGGTGGGAATGTAGAAGGGTGCAGCCTCTCTATGGAAAGCAGTTTGGCAGTTCCTCAGGAAGTTAAATATAGAACTGCCATATGATCCAACGATACTGCTACTGGAATATATTCAGAAGAACTGAAAGCAAGGACATGAACTGGCATCTGCAAGCCAATGTTCATAGCAGCATTATTCACAATTGCTAAAAGGTGAAAT
>PVKH010041811.1:0-10897 GCA_004027955.1 Chaetophractus vellerosus
CTGGCTTCAAACACCTCACTTACCCAAGATGGTTGTCTGGGGTTGGCACAGTCAGCAGAGATGGAAGTGGTCCAGTTAACCCTGCAGGATGTTCTGAACTGCTAGTTGCTCAATCTCCACATCTTCACTAACTCTTGAGGTGGTGGCCAAGGGTCTAGCAGGGGGTCAGGTCAAAGAAAAATCAAAAAGGGCCCTTGTGGGGGGCTCCACATTCTAAACAGCTTGTAGCCTCACCCATTTCCACATACATTCAACCCAACATACCAGAATCATTGTCCAATCACCCTACTGATAAACTACCTAAAATTCATTCTTCCACAGAATATCTGGTGGGTCTCTGGGAAACTTCGCACTCAGGCCCCCAAGCTTCCCCAACCAACTGGCAGACGGGGCCCATAGTGCTTCAGGCCTCAGAGGCTCTTCTGCTCTGGTGGAGTGGTCACATAAAAATAGATTGCCTCTAGGCCCATTCTTGGCCAAAATATTTAGTAAGAGCTGTGACTTGTGCTCCAAAACCAAACCTTAGTATCCCAAAGATGGGGTCACATTCCATGGGGTAGGGAATAAATCCTTCTCCCATTGCCATATTAATTATAAGTGATCATTTCCCATACAGCACCAATGGCCTCATGAATATAATCATGCCTGTTAGTTGAACAATGCCTGAATCACTGTTTGGATGATGACTTATGCCTACCCAGAGAGCCCTTCCCTGACTTCCTCTACCTGTACTAATGCAGAGAAATTTTTGCCCCATAGTCCCAACTCAGGGATTCCCTGCACACAGTTCCAAGGGTATCCCCAATCCCATACTGACATTTTTACCTTCCCCAGCCTTCTCCCCAAGACACCTGAATTGCTCTTTTGGGAATATATACCCACCAACATTTTTATTTTTTGCATGTCACTGAAATAGCAGCCCATAAGCAATAACAATGGAACTACAGGGTATACTACCACAATGTGTAGGCCCAGTCCCCAAAGTTTGTACTCTACCCCACTGAAGGGGCCCCAGATGAGGCCCTGTTTAGGACAAAGGTCAATCACCCTTAGGCACCCCTAAAGCTATAAGATGATCACAGTGTGACTACTCTCTGCCCCTCCACAAATAAGCCTAAAAGAAAATTGTGTTTTACACAGACTTAGACCTAGACAGTATTAAATTTATATACCATTTATTTTATTTTCCATATCTGCCCTGAACCCTGGGCGCCTTGACCAAATGTCAAGAACTAGCCATACAACTGAAGCTCTCTCCACCTAACCCTTCAAGATATTAATACTCTGAGGGATGCATCAATTGACCTCTACTGTGGCCTGTGGCCCCGACCTTAGATTGCCAGCACTTCCTGTTCTTTTCACTCCTCTGCCAGATGGGGACTGGTCCACTATTTGTAGACCCATGACGTTTGGTCCACATATGACAATATAGGCAGCACCCTTGGAGGGAGCCTCCTGGCCCTCATATTATTGGGACTGGGAGTCCTCACCAGGGTCTCTGGAACCACTCTGAGAGACACATCCCTACAATAACAAATAGATATCCTCCATGCTGATCAATAGCTGTCAGCCATAAAAGCCCAGTATGTACAACTGGAACACAAGTCCCTGGGCCTCATACAACAACAGCATAGCTCCCCAGCTCAAATGGTCCTTGACAAGAGACAAGTTTGGATTATGTACTGGCTAAGAGGAACAGAAGAGGGGATCTGTGAATGTACATCAACTCAGGGCAAGTCCAATGCAATTCACAAAAGATAAAACAACAGATGCACATTATTAATAATATCTCCAAAACCTTTCTTAAACTGTATAATTCCTCCCAAAGCCTCATTATTGTCAAATCTACCTGGGACCCTTTCTCATGGCTAAGCCCTACTACCTAGGGTTATGCCAGGCCTTCCAATAACTAGTCATAGGACTGATTTTTATTATGACTATCGTGCCCCTATTAGACTTATCATTCAAAACATAATGAACAGTTTAAATATGCCCTTAAACATCTTAACTACTCAGGCCATAGTCATCTTTAAAAATGATGCCAGGGTGGACTGCAATGGCAGAAAAGAAATATATTTGATGCCTTTTCATCTTGCCCAGCTAAATCTTAAGTTTGCCTTTTGAGCAACTACCCCAGTTAGCCCTGCCTTGGACATAACTCCAACTAGCAAGGCCTGTACATCCATATGCTTTGCATATTAAAAGCCACTCTCAGCTTCTCTAAATGGCCCTTGTAATTTCTACCCTTTGTGGAACATAGGTATATATTTCCATATGGCTTGGAATGATAAGAGCTGTCCTCAACTTCTCTGTGACAGTTTGAATTTTGTGAATCCCAGAAAAGATTATGTTGAACTAATCCAATCCTGTGCTTATGGGGCCCTTTGGTTGGATAAATTTCAGTTAAGGAACCTTTGATTAGATCACTTGATTAGATCACTTTGGGACTTTTTGATTGGACTATGTCAGTGAAGCATGACCCAGGTTAGGTTTCCGCCCTTTACTGGATCTTATATAAACTGAGAACACACAGAGAGACACAGAAAAGGAAACTCTGCCATTTGACCCAGCCATGTGTGAAAGAGGACTCCAGGTTCATCTATAACTACAGTAAGACAGAGAAGCCCCTAGAAGCTCAAGGAGCCAAGGCCCAGGGAGAGGTGCCCAATAGCCCATAGTTGAGCTCCAGAGAGGGACCAGCAGACCCGCCATTTTGCCTCACAAAGTGGCAAGACTCCAGGATCTGCTAGCAGCCAAATTTTGGTGAGAAAGCATCTCTGATGATGCCTTGATTTGGACATTTTCACAGCCTCAGAATTGTAAACTTTTATCCCAAATAAATCCCTTTTATAAAGCCAATCCATTTCCAGTATTTTTACATTAGCAGCCTTTGGCAAACTAAAACATTCTTCAAAGGGCTCTTGTCTCTTCTGCTTTTCCCAGCATATAGTTTAAAGCTGCCAATCCCCAGCATCTATGGGAAAACCCTACTTCTCCCCTCTGGGTCACAACGAAGGCAAAATCTTGGGACCCTTACTTTCTTCCTCACTCGCTCCATGAACCCTTGCCAGAGCCTAAGTTAGATAAGCCCAGGGCCCCTCCACTACCCACATTCTCCCCTCTCTTCCTCCAGGCCCTTTGATCCAACAAAGCTCTCCTTTCATGCATTATCAGCTGCCTGGCTATCTATGTTTGCATCTCATCACCCAAAAAACTTCCACATAACACTCAAAATATATACATTCATGAATAATTCCATTTATATAAATAACATTCTTGAAATAGCAAAATTATGGAAATGGAGCTAACAGATTAGTGGTTGCCAAGGGTTATGGAAGGGTGGACGCTAAGGAAGTGGATGTGGCTATAAGAGGGCAACAAGATCCCTGTGGTGATGGATATGTTCTATATATTGACTGTATCATTGTTAATATACTGGCTGTAATGTTGTACTCTGGTTCAGCAACATGTTACTACTGGGGAAAACTGGGGAAAATGTATAGGGCATTTCAGTATTATTTCCTATAATTGCATGAAAATCTACAATTATCTTAAAAATAAAGTTTTAATTTAGTAAAAAGTTTATTTACATAAAAACTATAAGGATCTGTGACAAGCCTTTATTATCAGCAGAAAATATAAAGATGCTTGTGGAAATTAATACATGAACCTAATTTCCCTATTCAGCTCCATCAACTATCTTGATTTTATCTGGATTTTATCTCTGAATTTTGTCTTAATCACTCTCTTCTACTATATAAGCCCAGACCAATCCTGTGGCTTGTAATTACAGCTTATTGTGTCATCCAACAAAGCAGTGGGGTCCCAGAAAGAAAGAAGGAACTTTTGGCAGTTTGACACGATTGTGGAAAGCCCTCCCTTCCTCCCATTGAAAATCCTGTTCTTAAAGCTAACCCATTCCTGTGAGTGTAAACCTGTTGTAGATAGGTGCTTTTGATTAGATTCAGTTAAGGGATCTTCCTTTTGTTTAGATCATTTCAGTAAGGTATGACCCACAATGGGTCTTAATCCTCTTACTGGAGTCCTTTATAAATGGAGGAATAAAAAGTCACAGGCACAGAAGAAAGCTTCAGAGACAGTGGAACCCAAAAGCTCAAAGGAAGCCACTTTAGCCAGAAGCTGAAGGCAGTGAGGCCAGGAGGAGAGGGGAGAGAGAGAGCAGATTCTGCCATGTGCCTGACTTCCCACAGCTGTGCATCTTCTGATACACCTGCCATGTGGCTAATCACTCACACCTGCACCTCAGGCAGAAAACCTCTCTGATGATGCCTTGATTTGGACACTTGCACAGTCTCAGCAACTGCAAGCTCATAAGTTAACAAATCCTCCTTGTAAAAACCAACCCAATTCTGGTATATTGCATTGACAGCCTTTAGGAAAATAAAACAGAACTATATGTGCTTTTTAATTATTTGCTGATTTTTTAATCTTTTACTGCAAGGGTAGTAGTCTAAATGATTGTTTTTTAACTAGTGAGCCATGAGGACAAACCAATCAGAATGCATACCAAGCCATGAAAAACCAGTACTTTCTAAGAGATATTTAATGGAGTGTTGGTACATGTTTAACAAGACCTCAGGGAAATAGCCCTGGTTTGTAGTTTGCCAAATTCAGTGTATGAATACTTACACCATGTTCAATTTCAAGCTACCAACATAATGTCACTTGGGAAGAAATACACCCAATCAGCTCTTGTGAGTCAGTATGAGCCAGCTCAAGCACACCAACAACTATGAGATACCAGAGACTGAAATATCTACATCTATATCTATATATCTGTATCTATATCTATATCTATATCTATCTATATCCACATCTATACACACACTAAACTGCTTTAAACACTGAGATAAAACTAGTAGGTTTTTGTGAATTGAACTAAACTGATGTGGCTATTCATAATAGGTCACTTTTTTTTTTTTGCTAAGTATCAGTAACCTCTAATGGTTAAAGGCAGGTGAGTACCAAAGTGTCCTCCTCTACAACTCACTACCAGATTATATTATAAAGGAAGCTAGCTTCACAATGAATTCTGCCACACGTACAAGCATTTGTCACAAGCAGGAACAAATTCTGTTCCGTAAGCTCCTCACCTGTCCTTCTGCTCTCCAAAAAACAGCTTATATAAAAGATAGACTCAGGGACAAACTCAGTATTCTGGTGTCAGGATCACCTGAGCATCTAGTTGATTGTCACAATGGCCCTCCTTCAAACTGTGGGATAGAGGACTAAAGGAAAATCTAGATATCTGTGCTACTCCAAATTAATTAAGTTGTAAGATACGCCTAATTTTTCGACCCCAGCTATGCAAAAGCGGTGGTTCCTACACAACTTCTATTTCAAGGTATTTCTACATATCTTGAAAATTCCTCCTTCCCTCAGTGAAAACTTATGTCTAACATCACTAATGCTAATTAATGAACCTTCTTGTACAGATTCAGATAACTGCCACTCTTTCAAATGCTAATTAGCTTCCCTTACAGTGTGGATTCCTGATTAGGTTACTTTAAATATTAACAGTTTCTAAGGTGTAGGTTAAAACTAATTTACACATATATATGACACTTCCTGTGCATAAGTATTTAAAAGTCACTTGTAGGCCTCAAAACAAAATCAGGTTTTAGATCTGTTGCAATATATTACTTCAAGAAAATAATATACTTTTTGAAATTTTGGAAGACCTGCTATAAATGTGCCTTTTCTTTAGGGAAAAGCGCAGGAAAGACTCTGAATTAGCTTCATAGTGCTGATAGTGCATTGGTTCATTTGATTCTCATATTAAATAATACCCAACCTGTTTAAAATAATTAGTGGATTTTATAATCTCATAAATGTATTTGAATATGAACTAAATCTTATACTAATAATAATAGCTAATATTTGTTGAATATTAATATCAATGCTTTTGCTAAGCATTGCACTAAACATTCGACGTAGCTTACTTCACTGAATTCACACAGCAACCCAGTTAGTAGATATTACCATTGCCTTCATCTTATACATGAGAAAGCAGAGACTCGGAGCTGTTAATACCTTGCCCAAGGACAGCCACCATACCAAGGAACCAAGAAAGTCTATAACTGCAAGCAAGAGAGCCATACGGGATCGAAGTCCCCTTTCAATTAGAGGTGGAGTGGGCATCACCATCCCAGAATCCTCAGGATTGGGAAATAAATTATGGAATTATGGACTAGAGTGGACTTAATGGCATTCTACTATAGAACACTATAGACTTAGTGGGATTCTAGCAATGGAAGAAATCATATCATTGACATGGAGACAGTGGCCACTGAAGGTGCTAAAGGCAGGGAGAGGGAAAAAGAGGTGTAATATGGGGGCACATTCGGGACTTGCAATTGTCCTGAATAACACTGCAATGACCGATACAGGCCATTATATATCCTGCCATAACCAAGAGAATTGAGTGGGTGAGTGGGAGAGAGTGTAAACTACAATGTAAACTATAATCCATCCTTGGTGGCAATGACCCAAAACGTGTTCCTCAATTGCAGTGAATGTACCACACTAATGGAAGAAGTTGTTAGTGTGGGGAAAAGTGGGAGGTGTGGGAGTGGGGCATATGGGAATCCCTTATATATTTTTTTTATTATATATCCCCCCCTTTCTGCTTGTTCTTGCTGTGTTCATTTTTGCGTTCTTCTGTGTCTGCTTGTCTCCCCCTGCTGCGGTGACCCGCCAAGTCAGCTCACCACGCGGCGGCCTGCCTGCTCGCGGGGGCTTGCCCTTGCTCGCGGAGGCTTGCCCTTGCTCTCAGCAGCTTGCCCTGCCCGCAGCAGCTTGCCCTGCCCATGGCAGCCTGCCCTGCCCACGGTGGCTTGCCTTTCCAAGGTGGTCTGCCTGCTCGAGGAGGCCCCTGGAACTGAACCCGGGGCCTCCCATGTGGTAAACCAGAGCCCTACCAATGAGCTACAGCTGGTCCCCCCTTATATTTTTTATGTAACATTTTATGTAATCTAAGTATCTTTTAGATACATATTTTTTTAATTATAAACAAAAAAATGAAGTGGAGATTCTCAGATATTCTAATCCAAAACACTTGCTTATATCAGCTTCCCAATGTTTATTAAATTGGCTTGAGGATAAGAATCACCTGGAATGCTTGTTAAACCTACAGAGGCTTAGGTCTCTTGTCCTGGAAATTCTGATACATTATAGCTTGGGGTGGATCCAAGAATCTGGATTCTTATGAACAAACAAGGCTGGGAAATTCCACACTATGCTATGCTGAATCTCTGAAAATTCGAACATGCATGTAACCAAAACTCACTATATACCAGCTTTTTAAATCACTAAATTCTAGCTTTTTAAATCACTTTTTAAAATGAGTATGAAGAACAGCAGAAGCTCCTCCATCTTCATATATTCTCCACCTTTCAGAAAATTGTTAGAGAACTCCATATACTAATATAAAGAAAATATTCACACTCTTTCAAAAACATAGCAAAAATGGTGATGGTCATATTAAAATACACAGTGAAAATAAATGGCTAATAAATATAACATCTTTTCTCCTCTTGTAATTCCCTTCAACTAATAACTGAAATAATCTCTATTAGATAAACACTGGATATGTTCAGATAAATAAATATAAATATAAAAACATGTTGTGTCAGATTCATGTTTTTAAAAAGTCAACTTAAAAAAAAAGAAAATTAAAAGTTCTTGGTGTGCTGTTAAGCAGAGAGCTATGTTTCACTGTCTTTGGTGGTCAATTTTATTAAATATACTGGTGTCATCAAATATTTAATATGCATAGCTGTTAGCTAAATGATACCTTTTGTGTGTGTGTATGAATAAAAACCCAACTTCATCTACAAATTTTAAAATATGCACACACACACACACACACAATTGAAGTATTTCTAGTGGGATCAGCTTTTATCCAGCTAATTTACCAGACTTTTTCACTTTAACCTGAGTCTGGTATTTTCGCACGAGACTCTAATCATTTCCCAGTGTAAAAATCACTCCCTGGCTCATTCAGTGGCTTAATTGGCAATGCCACTCTTTTACTAACAACTCCACAATAAAGGGAATGTTTTTAAACAGTGAATATATAACAAGGAAACTTGATTAAAATTCAGTACATTATCTCTCCTGAATTTTATTACTGCAGGTGCAGAACACAACTGTTTAGAGGTTTGCTAAGGGCAAGGTTCCCTTAATTGAAAACAATTCTATTTATACACCTGCATTTTCAAAGATTCGAAGTAGAAAGACCTTGGGAAAGACAATAGAACAAGAAAACAAGTTTAAACACTAGCTACACAGAAGCCTAAATCAGTCTTTCCCCAAGGAAATAGAAGTGGTGAGAATAATCCTTGATCTAGTAAAAGTATCCCCAATGCTACTTGTGTTCTCATAAATTTATGTGTGGTAATAAATATGCTAGATTGTAAGGGGAAAAAAAATATATATATATATATTTCCTTAGCATTCTCCCAGTGAAGAAACAGTTATCAAGAACAAAATCTAAGAATTTACTAAGTGTCATTTGTTATGTAGTTATCACTTTGAATTAAACAGATATGCATTAAGTAAGTATTATTCACCTAATACTTATTGAGAACTGCCATAGGTAAGACACTGTGCTGAGTATACAGTGTAAAAAAAGATGTGAAAAATCATGAGCTAGGTCTTCGAAGAGGTAAAAGAAAAAAGGATCAATAAATAAAAACATTAAGTAGAGCTTACAACCCAGTTACTAATTAGAAAGCATAGTATATATCACCTATCCAGAGTAGCACAGAAGCTATAAGAATTTAAAGGAGAGGAAGGAAAAGTGCATTGATTTGGTAAATATTTGTAGATCGACTTCCCTATGCTTCACACTATCCTACATCAATTGGCTTGCTTGAAACCTTTATCTTTCTTTTTTTTTTTAATTTCAAAATTTAAGTACACAAGGAGAGAGGATAATATATTGAATCCCCCAGATAACCATCACCCAGCTTCCACAACTATCAGTTTTATCAATGTTATCTTAATGTATTACCTCCTATTCTTCCCCACACCTCAAGTATTTTATATAACGTATTTCATTTTTGTCTCTAATGTACATGGACTTAAAACACAAACACTGCATGCACACATTCACAATATCATCACACATAAAATTTAAAGTAAAATTCTTTAACATCATATAATCCTATCTTCTTGTTAATGCTTTCTAGCTACTTAATTTAATGTCATTTTCTGTGTAGACTTTGTTGTATAATTTAATTTACTTTGAAGCTTTTCAGAAAAACTTTTTCAATCTTTATGACTGTTGAAACATGGTTGTTCTTGCTCTGATGGGGATTACCAGCTGGTTTGATTTGTTTTGATTTAGTTTCACACAGGGAAACCTTCCCATACCCCCACTACCCTTCTAGGTGTCCATGGCCATCACCTGTGTCTTGGGGGATTGGAAAGGGGTATTGTCACCTGCAAGTATATGGGCACTGAAAAGCCTCCAGGCATGGATGAGCATCATTCCTGCTGAACAATCCATAGAGAAAGTGTTGGTTTTGGGTGGATGGCGCCTAAAGGGTGCAGGGCTCCTATCTATATAAACAATTGCATTAAACATTGTAATAAGACATTCAGGATTCTATATGATGTCTAGTGATTAATGATGATTTAGTACAAGGGGTGAATATTAGTATTTTTAATGTATAACCAGAAGATTCCTCCCAGTGTCTAGGCACTACCTCTTCCTTGAAGAGGTCCAGAAATTCTTTCTTCATGCTTTTTATTCCCAGATGTGTTGTTCTTGGCTAATTTCCTATCTCCCTCAGCCATAGCTCTTCAGAACATGTTTGTATTGGAGCAATATCGATCTTCTCCCCTCTGCAGTTCCCTCACACCAGTTCTTTAATGCTGATTACATTACCTCAGAAGCTGCATCACCTATGGTGCCACCAAAGAATGCTGGTGGTCCAGTGTCTCTCAAGGGGTGACCTTATGCTTTATTGATAATGACGACAAATGCTAGTGTTAGAGTATGCAGGAGTGAGAAGGATAATTCCTTTTCGGGCCATATTAAATCTGCCCTTTGAAAGTTTATAGCATAGAACAACACATCTTTCAACAGTGCCTTTTCTTGAACTCTTTAGGCCATAATCACTGCATTCCTAGGATGTGATCTCTTTCCATGCTGATGGCACTCCTGCCTTCCACTCACCAACACCAGTGGGGAGGATGGAGGTGGGATCATGGGCAGAAAGAGAAGACAGTCCCATTGGGGAAAGAAATGGTTCTCCCTCTTCTGACATGGCCCAAGACGAACCAGGAGGTAGTCTGGGGAGTCAAGAGAGGTCATCAATCAGTAGGGCCATTTGGCGCTGCAGAGCAATGGCCTCCAAAGTTCTCCGAGCTGATGGGTGTGGCCACCCAGAAGACCTCCTGATGCCTGAAGGAGCCTGCAGAAGGGTTGGATGACTGCTTTGGGTGCCAGCAGGGGTCCCCTGCAGCCACCACCATCCACCTCAGGTGCAATGAATAGGAGGTAGCACCTCCATAGGAGCCACATGTGCCCACACAAGAGATTCAAGCCCCAGGGTTAGTCAGTAGTCTAGAGCCCTGAACAGGTCCATTGTCCACATGAGTGAATCACCCATAATCTGCACATCAACACCATTCTGGTGCTATCGGCTATTCAAGAAAAGAACACTGCTCCAGTCAGAGAGGGATCTGTTCACTAAACCGCCCAGGCCCAGACACCAGCCCGAGGCGACCCCATAGGCAAGAGTACTGGGGCTCTAGGGACATCTAGTTGACCCAAAGGGCAGGGTCGAAGAACCTATATGCAAGCCATAAGTCACCTGACCTTGACCTGGGTGACCCTCCAGGTCTTAGCTGGTCCTAGGAACCA
>PVKH010041812.1:0-10899 GCA_004027955.1 Chaetophractus vellerosus
AGGTCTTGGATGTGGGGTACATTGGGACAGGGCCCACCTGGGGCAGGCTTCAAGAGAGTTTGTGAATGTTCTCTTGTCATAGTGTGTTGTATCAGTGGGTGGAGACCCACATAATAAGCAGGAAAGTGTTGGACTCCTACCCTGGGGAGTACTGCTGTGTTCTCAAATACAGGGGTGGGAGTATCTCAAGCAGACAGTGCCTTATAAGGGGGGCCTGGTCAATATGACAAGCCTCAATTTTGTTGCAAGTAACTATTGATCTTGTTCTTCAAGGAGAGAAGGTGGGTGGTTTCCATGGGTCCCAAGGGGAAGGGTAGAGAGGAATAGAATAGATGGAACATGGGGCATTTTGGGGGAAATGGAATAGTTCTCCAGTATCTTTCAATGATGGATAGAGGCCATGTTACAGTTCATCAAAATTTATAAAAGTGTACTGTACAAAATGTAAACCATATTGTAAATCATTGACCGTTGTTAGTAGCAATGTTTCATTATTTGTACATCAATTGTAACAAATGTACTATCCATATGTAAAATGTTACTTGTAGGGGAAAGGGGAATAGGGGGAGGATGTTGGGTATACGGGAACCCACTATATTCTGTACATGATTTTTCTGTAATCTAAAGTGTCTTTGAAGAAAAAATGAAAAAAATAAGTCACTGGGGGAGTAAATGGAAGAAAACGTCACTGTACACACAAGACAACAGATCATACACTGATGAAAGGCATAATGTCAAAAAAATTTTAATTCTATGTTTTTTATCATTTCTATTATTTCAAATTTATTCTTAAATATTTTTATACGTTCTGTTTTAAACCATCATTATTGTTTTTATTTTCATATTGTTGTGTTTGGTTATTTTGTTGGCTTCAGTTTTGAAGAAGTTTTGGATCACAGAAGGGATACAAGTGTGACAGGGGAGGACCATTGGTGTAAGGTGTCAGTGATGGGCAATGCATGGAAGGAGGTTCACCTGGGGCATAGTTATAAGGCATATGAATATGTTCAATGTTCATGGGGCATTGTCATGGTGTATGGAGATTCATACAATAACCAAAAGAATATCGAATTCCCATCCTGAGGAGCTCTGCCACATTCTCTAATGGGACAGCAAGAATGCCCTGAGTACAGAGGCAGTGACTAGTGAAGGAGGATGGACTATTGATGGGCCCTTGATATTGATGACTGTATTTATGAACCTTTACCTTTAAATTTGAAATTTAGCCTAGTATCATAGGGTGCCTAAGAGTTATCTCCTGAGAGCCTCCTTGTTGCTCAAAAGTGACCTCTCTCTAAGCCAAACTCAGCATATAAATGCATAACCTTCCCCCCCAGCATGGGACATGACTCCCAGGGATAAGCCTCGCTGGCACTGAGGGATTGTTACCAAGCACCAACTGGCAATGCAACTGGAAAAAGACCTTGACCAAAAGGGGGAAAGCATAAAGACATATGAGTTTATATGGCTAAGAGACTTCAAAATGAGTTGGGAGGTCATTCCAGAGGTTATGCTTATGCACATCTGAGCAGGATCTCATTGACTGCCAAAGTAAATATTGCCTCAAATAATAGAGCTCCTGAGGGCTCTGGACACATCCAGACACAATAGGCAGGGCAGGCAGCTCAGGAGTTTGGCACCCTGCCAGTGGGCCCTACTTTGGAATTTATGTTCCCTGTGTGACAGAGTTAGACTCAGTTGTAGTTTCCCTATACGTGGCTCTTCTGCCCCTTCTATTTGAACCTATAAGTAGTAGTAGGTTTGATAGCTGTATGTCGAAGAGATTTAAATCTTTGTGCTGTCCATGTGCCAGTTGGGCCCTGAATCTCAACAGAGTTGCAAAACTTATTCTCCAGTTCAAGGACTCACCCAGGACAACTAACAAGGAGACAATGATGGACAATGACCAACTCAAGGAACAGAGAGAGTCTGCAACTGCAAGCAAGATAGTCCCATTCATCTGCCCCATGGGATCTAAGCCCTCTCTCAATTAGAGGCAGAGTTTGCACCACCATCCCAGAATCCTCAGTATTGAGAATGATTGATGGACTAGTGTGGACTTACTATTATTCTACTATAGACTTATTGTGATTCTAGCAATGGAAGAATTTTTATCATTGATGTAGAGGCACTGGCCACTGGAGGTTCTGGGGGAGGAAGAGGGAAAAATAGTTATAATTTGGGGGCATTTTTGAGACTTGGGAATTGTCCTGAATGACATTGCAATGACAGATACAGGCCATTATATACCTTGTCATAACTTACAAAAATATGCAGGAGAGAGTGTAAACTACAGTGTAAACTATAATCTATGCTTAGTGGCAATGCTCTAAAATGTGTTCATCAATTTTAACAAATGTCTACACTAATGAGGGATGTTGTTAATGTAGGAAAATGTCAGAGGGGCAGGGAGCAGGACATATTGGAATCCTCTATATATTTTATGTAACATTTATGTAATCTAAGTATCTTTTAAAGAATTGAAAAGCATATTAAAAATTATAATGTATTACACAAAATTTAAGGACATTCATATGCAAATGGTTACATCATTTTGGCAGGTACAAGAAGACAAATCATCAAAATGTATACCTAAATGTTCTAGTAATTGAAAATTTTAATGATAAGATAAAAGTAAGTGCTGTTTTGGAGAAGCTATTCAATCAGAACATATTACAATGGTATATGGACAGAAAATATTCTAGAAATTCATGAACAAATATCCTGAGATGACAACTAGATTAAATAAATGAACAAAATATAACAGGTTAGAGACAAGCCATCATGAGGGGAAACTTGCTAACTGGAGCTGAAATTAATGCCATTAAATATAACTTTGCAGTAGATTTAAGATTTAACCAAATACGAACTGAAAGCTCCCTGCTGATAACGTATCAGAAGATGAGATTAAATGGATAGGAAAAATATGAACAAAGTTACTGGAATGTCTGTGAATGGAGAATATGATTCATATATATTTTTGCTAGTACTTTTCTCCAAGTCCTGTGGTCCTTAGAATCCAAATATAACTAAGAAAACCCACAAAGCAATGTAGCACAATGATTGTATTATGCTATTGAGGCCAGTATACTCCATGAGATGGAAGATATATATCAAAAAAGGGAGACTTCCATAAGTCTTAGAACTGAAAACATTGAAACAATTCTTCAGGTTGCTTCTCAGTTCCAAAAACTTCTAACCTCCCAGAAACTAACATTTTCCAAAATGAACACATGAAAACATATATACAAACAAGTTCCGACAATCAGTTTCTTGAACTTGTGAGCTCATGGCGGTGGGCTGTCGGTAACTTTTGTCTATTATGCCCATAGTATATAGCACTACTATTAATGTAGTTTACATAAAATGAACTCATTTATCCATACTTAATTGTATTTTCTGTTATTTAAATTTTTCTTATTTACTCTGTCAAACACAGAAATCACAACAACAGAACCATAGGAATACAAAATGTGGGAAAGGATAGTCTATAGTACTTAGTTTGAATTGAAAAAAATATCCTATCACCTTGAAGTTTTAGGAAAGACATCAACTCTTTTTAGGATAGAGGGTACAAACATGGGCTTGTTCTATCTTTGGTTTAGGTCATTGTATTTGCAGTGTTAGATATCTAACACTTATAAGAACCTCACAATGACCACATACATTTTGCAACATGGATCTTACATAATGACAACAATACACACCAAATAATTCCATAAATTGAGGCTGCATGAATTCTTCTTCTTTATAGTAATTCTGATAAAAATAAAATTTCAACTACTGACTGTACAGGACAGCATTCACAAATATATTAAATATACATTTATAGAGGGCATTTATAGTGCCAGACATTTTTCTACACCTTGGGGATACAAGAGAAAACAAGGTAACGTCTCTTTTCACACATTGCTTATAGTTGAAAAGATAGAAGTAAACAAATAAATTGGTGAATGATGTATATTGAGTTAGTCATAAGTATAAATAAAAATTTGTAGTAAAATATTTGAAAGTTATGGTGCTGCTGTTTTAGATAGCCTGGTCATGACAGATCCCTCTGAGCAGTTAGCATTTGAGAAGATAGCAGAAAAAAAAACATGCTACTTTAATGAATTTATTTATTTATTGAAAGCATGTTTATAGAGTACTCATTAAGATCCGTGTAGGTGTTAATGGATACTCATTGTATACAAAGTAGTTGAGCAAATCTGATATGGCCCTTATTATTGTGGAGCTTATATTCTTTCGGTGAAGATATTTAACAACAGCAACAAAAATAACAAAAAATGTGTAGGGCTTAATATTTGCTAGGGCTTGTTCTAAGCACTATAAAATATTGATTAGTTGAAGTCTCATAAGAACCTTACATAAATTATTTTTCATATTTTCATATTTTCATTTTACAGATAAGTAAACAGAGGTACATAAACATTAAATAACTTCTTTCAGGCCACTCTGCTAGCAGGTGGTGGGGACAAGATTGAACATCTAGCAGTTTGACTCTGGAGCCCTTGCTCTTAACAAGTGGGTTTTGCTGGCTTTCCCCATGCAATAACAATATACTGTGATAGAGGCAGTGATGGTGGACATCAGGATGCAAAGGGAAGCCAACTGCAGGGGAGGCTTCCCAAAAGATATAATGTCAAATTGTAATTCAATGGAAATTAGGCAGAAGATAAATTATGTTCTGAAAGCAACAAATAAAGTAGATGTGAATCCATAGAACAAAATAGAACTTAGTGACGGAAACAGCAAAAAGGACCACAAATACTTATATTTGAATACTTGCTGTGTACCATTAAATGCCCTCCCACTCTGTTTCTGGGCTCAGTTATATGATTTGCTTTGGCCAATAGATTATTAAAGTGTTGCAAGCAGAAGTGGTCTGTCTGTTCTTTCGAAACTTCAAAACTCTGCAACTAGCAACATGTGAACAAACAAACCCTGGCTTCTTGGAGGATGATAATGGCCCAGTTAGCCACAGGAACATGCCCAAGGCCCAGTTAACGCCCAGACATACAAGCAAGGCCACTGACTGACCGCTGACCACTTGTGTGTGAGCTCAGCTGAGACCAGCAGAAAATCCACCCAACACTGTCTTGCCCAAACTGCTGACTCACAGAATTATGATAATAATTGGTTACTATTTTAAACCTCTGAATTTGGGGGTAGTTGGTGACGGAGTAATAGATAATTTATACAATTGCAAACACCAAAATTGAAAGGTTGCTTATGGAGTTTCCTTTAACTTATATTTGTCTTTTTTACTTAACATTGAGAAGGCAAAAATGAATAAAACATAATGAAAAGTTTCACAATACATAAAAATAAATGGAAGAAAGTGGACTCTGTACAATAAAAAGGAATTGAATGAAAATTGAGTAAAAAGGGGGGGGTAACAATTTAAATTTATTGGAATTTTCTTTTAATGTGATTGAAGTATTAATTCAACAGAAGTTTTGAGTATAAATAAAAATTGTCTCCAGATTAGTAAAAAAGAAATTCAGTTTTATATGACTAAACACTTGATAAAGTCTGATTTATTCTCAAGCATTTTACATATCTAAAGAACATATGGACAATGATTGTGTCGTGACAACTCTTCACAGTTGCTTGAGGCAAATTCTCTAACTTAAGGCTGTGTTTAGCATAAGGTTAGATAATTTATTGAAACAATTTGATGGATAACAGAGAATTATTCCATTTCAATGTATAATGTGTATTATAGTCTTATTTATACATGTTAGTTTGTCAGGTCAAAGTAAACTGCACTGTAAGAATTTGAAAATAAGTTTCTTGATATTTACATTCAGGGCTTTTCCAAAAATTTTCCTCAATTCTAATGTAAAAAGGATTTTATGTATATTAAAGTATAAATTTAATGACCCTGAATTATATATACTGGGTTAAGTATATTTTAAAAATAAGTAGGTATACTTATATAGAATCAAACTAACATAACAAGGGTTTTTTTTTTGTAGACAAGTAACTTTACTCTCCAGATCTCTCCATGGAGCCTTCATTTAGAAGTACAGTTTAATCAACTTTTCTTTAAATATTAGAATTCTTAATCATCTAATCTATATTCTCAGCATTTGAAATAGAAAGGAATTTTAAGTTTGTAAATTTGTAATCCAGAGTGATTAAACAATCATATCTTTTCAGTTTTAAAGATCTATGGTGTACATATTTACCACAATTTGACTTCCGTGCAGAAGTAATAATATGTGTATGTATTTGCTGTAATGATTTCAACAATAATCAGTAAAGGATGTTTGGTAATGTAATCTATACCTTCTTTAAACTAATTGATCAAATATTTTATTATATTTTGAGGTTAATGGTGCACTAATATTTTATTGAATAGCAGTATTCATTTCTTTAAAGAAAACACTTCAACAATCATAAAGGGATTATGCGTTACTTAGATTTAGGTAATATTTTTGAGCAACAGAATTTTTGGGGATCATGTCCACATAACTGTTAACATAAGTGCTATTTTTAAAACTAGAGTTGCTAAAGTTAGCTATTGACATTTTGGTTGCCTACTGCCTTTTTTTTGAGTCTTGTTCTCATTTATGCTTAAAAAAAGCCTACCGTTAAATTTTATTCCCT
The DNA here is from genome assembly GCA_004027955.1 of Chaetophractus vellerosus. NCBI lineage: Eukaryota > Metazoa > Chordata > Mammalia > Cingulata > Chlamyphoridae > Chaetophractus > Chaetophractus vellerosus. Next base: position 6,616 of record PVKH010041812.1, read on the forward strand.
ATACCCTATCACTGGTAATATCTGAACACATGGAAGCTCTGAAAATGAAGAAACTTAAGTTGAAAGAAATTTATATTGCATTTACTCTTAAAATGTCCTCAGGCACTGACAAATTACAGACCCCACATTTTCTACCCCCAAGGTGAGATATTTTCTTACACAACAAACTTCTCTTTCTCTGCCTTTCCCTATCCTTTCGCCAACAGAAGTGGGAGGATTCATGATTATGAGAATAGTTAGGTCTTTCTATCTCATATATAGTAAAAGTATTAGAATTGGTTAGGTTAACTGCCTGAAGCCCCAATAGAAGATTATTATATAAGAAATATAAAATGGGAATTTATATTATAGATATATATTTTCATAAAAACTTTTAAAATATATTAAAATTATGATCTAATGTATAAACACATCTGAACATTTGGTGAATCTATGTTTAACAATTGAGTACAAATGAACTGTTTAGAAGTGTATCTTCATTAAAATGTAAAAATAAAATGGTACATTTGAGAAGAGTGGGGTAACGTATGAAGATTAGGTTATCTTATTTTAAATGGACACATAATGTTGTAAGATATTGTGGCAGTTTGACATTATGAATTCCACAAAGGAGATATTGATTATGTTTATAAACCGGTCTGTTCCTCTGGGCGTGATATCCTTTGATTTAATTAGATTCAACTAAGATGCCTTGATTAACTTATGTCAAGATTAGGGCTTTGTTTAGACCATGTCCTTAAGGCATACAGGGTTGAGTACCCACCCCTTGGTAGGCTATGTAAATGGGACCTCAATCAAGAACACATGGAAGTAGAAACACAGAGAAGATACACAGAGGATCCTGTGGCCTGGGAAGAGAGATGAGCGTGATAGTCTATAGCTGACCTTGCAAAGAGAACAGAATAGCTGAGTCCAGAAAGAAACGAGCCTGGGGAAGAGAAATGGGCCTTATGACAGCCTACAGCTGAGATCAGAGGAAGATGGGATCACGGAGCCTTGACAGGAAGAAAGAAGGCTGAACCCTTGCAGATACAAAGGACTTTGGGTGAGAAAGTACCTCTTATGGTACCTTGAGTTGGACTCTTTAGTGCCTTGTGACTGTAAACTTCTACCCCAAGTAAATATCCTTTATAAAATCCAACAGATTTCTGGTACTTTGCATCAGCACCCCTTTGAGTATTACAGGGATTCTACTTCCAATGATAGTGAGGTTGCTTCAGTGAAACACCCTTGGCAGAGAACAATGAAAAAAATATATATATGTTTGTTTGAAGGCATGCTAGAACTACCACAGCAGCAAGTCTATGAGTTCAAGTTACTGAAATGAGAAGAAGCCTAGAGAATTGAGTAGGACATATAACATCCCCTCAACCATTCAGAAATTTGGTGATGAAAAAGCAGTTGAAGAGAGTGGCACTTATGACTATAAAAAGTTGACCAGAGCCTTCCACAGTAACAAACTTGGATAAATATTGGGATTTAGGCCTGCCAAGGAGGAGGAATCCTATTAAATATATAAGGCCTTGAGAGAGGTTCTAAGAGGCCTAAACCCTAGAAATAAAGTAAATTAAAAGTAGGCCAAAATAGAGGAATCAAGACAAGCTTAGCTTCAAATCTTTATGCTCTTATTGTGTTATGATAAATTACTTGTGCAAAGAAAAAGTAAATATTCTCAGGAAAAAAATAATGCCCTCCAGAGTCTCAAATTATTCTTACATCTTTTCATACAAAATACCTGGTCATCCATAACAAATAACTAGGCATGCAATAAACCAAACCCAAAATGCCTAGTCAAAAAGTAAAACAACAACAACAATAAAAAAATAAAACCCAGAACATATAAGCAGACATATAGGAAATACATTTAATGAACTTACTATGAAGACATGAATTTTTAAATCAATATTTTTAAATTAATTGAAAAACTAAATGACAAGATGGAGAATTTTAGCAAACAATAGGAAATTATGAAAGAATACCATGTAAATTTAAAAAGAAAACTATACAACAGCTAAAATTTAAAAGCAAAGGTAAGATTTAACAGCAGATTAAACTGAACAAGAAAATTGGTTAAGAAAAAAAATATCCACACTGAAGGACCAAAAGGCAAAATGATAAGAAATATAGAAAATATTGTAAGATACGTATGACAGATGGGGGAAATTTTCTAACACATAGGAATTGGAGTCCCAGAAGGAGAGAACTGATGCTAGAAAAAAAAAATATTAGTAGGGATAAGAGCTGAGAAGTTTTCCAAAACTGACAAAATAATCGAGCCACAGAACTAATAAGTACTACAAAGAAGATACTAAGAATACTACATCAGAGAACATCATAATAAAACTGTTGAAACCAAAGATGAAGAGGAAATCTTAAACCTGACTAGTATAAAAAGGCTTCTAACTTGAAAGAAGCAAAAATAAAACTTTAGTAATGTCTAAATAGAAAAACAATAAAAAACTAAGACATAAACAGGGTAATGCTATTTATAAGAGCTTAAGTTAAATAATTGACAACCTAGGGCTCTATACCAGTGAATCTAACTTTGAAAATTGAAAGAGTGAAAACCCAATAAAGTAATTATTCCAGAATGGAAGCATATAGATAAAAGAAGAATCCATCTCAGAAAACCAAAATATAAGGCAGTTTTCTGTATTTGAAATAGATGGGAGTCCTTCCCAGTTCAATAATACAAGGAAAAGAAAAAGTATAGGGATTAAAAGGAAAAAATTAAATTGCCACTATTCACCAATATATCATTCTATAGCTATATATATACAGATACACACATCAAAAGTGTCTCCAAATAAGTAAATAACTATATTTGGAAAGATTATTATATCCAAAGTTAAAGTATAAAAAGCAATTGCTTTCCTATAGGGCAACATCATTTCAAAATGTAATTTAATAATATATTTTGCAGGAACCAGCTGTGGCTCAATTGGTAGGGCTCTGGTTTACCACATGGGAGGCCCCGGGTTCAGTTCCCAGGGCCTCCTCGAGCAGACAAGCTGCCTCGAGAAGGCAAGCTGCCGCAAGCTGGCAAACTGTCACGGGCAGGCCAAGCCGCCGTGAGCAGGCAAGCTGCCGCGCAGTGAGCTGACTCAGTGGGATGCCGCAGCAGGGGGAGACAAGCAGACACAGAAGAACCAAAAAGCAAAATGAGCACAGCAAGAACAAGCAGCAAGGGGGGAATATATAAATAAATAAATATAAATCTTTAAAAAATTAATAATAATATATTTTGCAATAACATGAAAAATAACAATTATCTAGGAATAAATCTAAAGATAAGTGAACTCCTCTACAGGGAAAGATTGAAAGTTTCAATATTGTAAAAGCATAAATTCTGCCAACATTGATATATAGATCCTATGCCATTGCCCCCAATTTCTCTGAGTAATCGGCATACTTTGACAAGCTGATTCTAAAATTTGTATGAAAATACAAAGGATGAAAAATAACAAGAATATCTTGAAGAGAAACCAAAATTGGAGGAATTAAGTTACCAAATACATAGATTTATTATAATGGTATCTTAATTAGGAGACTGTGTATCAATGCAAGTTAACCTAACAGACCAATGGAAGAGAGTCCTTAAAGTGGGTGTGTTTTGTGTATACGTGTGTGTGTGTGTGTGCGCATTCAATTGATTTATGACAATGTTTCCATGAAAGTGCAATAGGGAAACACAAGTCTTTCAAAACATGGAGTTTTATCAAATGGATATCCATAAGGAAACAAAAATAATCTTGACATCCCCTTTTATATTAAACAGGAAAAAATATCTACTGTAGCTGGAGTGTAGATCTCACTGTGTATGGTAAAGCAAAAAAATCCTCCAGAAGAATGAATTTACTCCTTATCTTTGGCTAGTTAGTGTTTTCAAATGAGACGCAAGCATAGTCAGCCAAAAAGGAAATGACTGATACATCATACCATTGAGGAATCTGACTCCTGGCCAAAACCCTATGTGTGAGCCTTCAGTCACAATCATAGTCACTTTTGGACCCTTTGTGCTGTGTAATAAAGGAGTCATTTGCTGAAAGTTTCTGTTGTGTCTGAGTCTGTGTTCCCATGATGCACTGTGTAGCAATTTGCTCCACAAAGAGGAAAGTGAAAATTCAAACCACAGGCTGGGAGAAAATAATCTGAAAACTATCTGACAGAGAATGCCTAAAAAGTACTTGTAAAATGATATCCAAACAGAAAAATAAATGAGAACTTTGAAGATGCAAAGGAGACCATCCAAATGGCCAAATAACATATGGATAGGGAAATAGA
>PVKH010041813.1:0-10894 GCA_004027955.1 Chaetophractus vellerosus
TAGGGAACACCAAACTGTTTTCCGCAGTGGCTACACCATTTTACATCACCACGAACAATGAACAAGTGTTCTTGTTTTTCTACATCTTCTCCAGTTCTTGTTACTTTCCATTTTTTACAATAGTAGCCATTCTAGTGAGCAGGAAATGGTATGTCTTCATTTTGATTTACATTTCCCTAATGGCTAATGATTTTGAGCATCTTTTAAGATGTTTTTTTCCCCACTTGTATATTTTCCTTGGAGAAATATCTATTGAGGTCTTCTGCCCATTTTTTAAAAATTAAGTTTTATTGAAGTATATCATTCTTACATGAACATACATAAAAGATAAGTGTTTAGTAAAAGTTGTGAATTTACAAAACAAACATGTATATCATCATACAAGGCTCCCATACATCTCCCTACCACCAACACCTTGCATTCTTATGAAACATTTGTTACAAACTATAAAAGCGCATCATCAAAATATTACTAGTAACTGTAGCCCCTAACTTATATTTATGTATTTTCCCCCCAACCCACCTGATTATTAGTACCCTATATTAGTATTATACATTTGTGTAGTTATTCATGAGAGAATGTTCTCATATTTGTCCTGTTAACCACAGTCCATCTTCCACCACTGGATTCCCTGTGTAAATATAGTCCCATGCTATGTTCAGTCCATTCAAAGTGTACCCTCAGTGGCTCTCATTTTTATCACAGAGTTGTGCTGTCATCACCTCAGTCAAGTTTTGAATGTTTTCATTACTCTAAATGGAAAAATCCCATACCCTCTATAATCCCCTATTGTTGCCTTTAGTTTTGAAATAGTATCTTTTTGCCATTCCTACAGAATATTATAATATTACTGTGAACTGTCCATAAGTTACTTTAGTTGTAATTTTCCCGTGTATCACCATACTCTTTGCACTTTGTAAAAAAAGAGCATTCTTATATTTATACTATTAACCACAATCTTCATCCACCACCAAAATCACTGTTATGCATTCCTTGAGATTATTCTCTAGCTTCCTTTCAATTGCATTTACATCCAAAGACTACCCCTTTCAGCCACAATCACATTTATAAATCAGCAGTGAGTATAAATTATTTATACTCACTGTAATGTTACCATCAACTCTTATTTATTTCTATACTTTTACAATGAACCTTATTAATAATGCTACAACTTTAAACATCAGCACATTTGATTTCTTACTAACCTATATTCCAGAGTTTACCACTGTGAGTTTACTCATTGTATTTAGTTTATATTTGACATCTTGTGTCTGGCTTATTTCACTCAATGTAATATCCTCTGGATTCATACATGTCATATGTATCCTGATTTCATTTCATCTTGCAGCTGAATAGTACTCCATTGTACTCACATTTTGTTTCTTTGTTCATCAGTTGATGGACACTTGGGCTATTTCCATATTTTAGCAATTGTGACTAATGCTGCTATGAACATCAATGTGCAAATGTCAGTTTGCATCCTTGCTTTTAGTTTTTCTGAATATATTACAGTAACGGTATTGCTGGATCATATGGCAGTTCTGTGTTCAGCTTCTTGACTTCCTGCCCAACTGTCTTCCACAGAGGCTGTACCATTCTACATTTGCACCAACAGTGAAGGAGTGTTCCTGTTTCTCCACATCCTTTCTTGCACTTGTAGTTTTCTGTTTTTTAAACAATGGCCATTCTATAAGGTGTGGAATGGTATCTCATTGTGCTTTAATCTGCATTTCCCTATTAGCTAGTGATGTTAAGCATTTTCTCATGTGTTTTGGCTACTGGTATTTCATTTTTGGAGAAATGTCTATTCAAGTCTGTTGCCCATTTTTTAATTGGCTTGCTTGTGTTTTAATCATTGAGTTGTATGATCTCTTTTATGTTATATGGATATCAAACTCTTATCGGACATGTGGTTTCCAAATATTTTCTCCCATTGAGTGGGCTGCCTGTTTGCCTTCTTGACAAAGTCTTTTGAAGAACATATGGTCATATGGTAGAACATAAATGTTCAATTGTGAGGAGGTCCCATTTATCAATTTTTACTTTTTGTTGATTGTGCTTTGAGTGTAAGGTTTAAGAAACTACCGCCTACCACAATAGCTTGAAAATCTTTTCCTACGTTTTCTTCTAGGAGTTTTATTGTTTTTGTTTTTATATTTAGGTCCTTGATCCATTTTGAGTTAATTTTTGTATAAAATGTGTATTAGTCAGCTAAAGGGGTGCTGATGTACCAGATATCAGCTGGCTTTTATAAAAAGGTATTTATTTAGGGTAGAAGCTTACAGTTACAAGGCCATAAAGCATAAGTTACTTCCCTCACCAAAGTCTGCTGCCACATGTTGGAGCAAGATGCCTGTCGGTCTCTGTGAGGGTTCAGCCTTCCTGTTCCTCCTAAGGCTCCGTGGTCCCAGCTCCTTCTGTTAGCAACTGTACATTAGCATAAGGTTTGTCTCTCTCCCTGGGGCTCGTTTCTTTCTGTGCTCAGCTGATCTGCTCTCTTTACAAGGTCAGCAGTAGACTATTAGGCTCATTCTCCTCCCAGGACCTCTGCCTAATGTCTAATGTAGCCTACTCTCTTTCCTCATGTATATGCTTCTCTGTGTATTTATTTCTTGGGACTCCAGCATCAAAACTCAAACTCTCTCCTCTACCCTGTTTTCTCTGTGAGTCCCTGTCCACCAAGGGGGTGGGGACTCAACGTCCTACCGACATGGCCAAATCAAACCCTAATCATAATTTAATCAAGTAAAAGTAAAACCTCTGAATCTCATACAATCTAATGTGCCCAGAGAAACAGACTAGTTTACAAATTTAATCCAATATCTATTTTTGGAATTCATAAATAATACCAAACTGCAACAATATGTAAGATAGGGTTCATCTTTCTTTCTTTTGGATATGGATATGGATATGCCAGCACCATTTGTTGAATAGACTGTTCTGTTTCAGCTGGGTGGGATTAACCACCTTTTCAAAAATCACTTGACTGTAGATGTGAGTGCCTGCCTCTGAGTTCTTGATTCAGCTCTATTGGTCAATCTGTCTGTCTTTATGCCAGGATCATGCTGGTGTTTGTTTGGGTTTTTTAACCACTGTAGCTAAGTAATGTGCTTTAAAGTCCAGAGGTGAGAGTTCTCCAACTTCATTCTTCTTTTTGAAAACATTTTTGGCTATTTGTGGCCCCTTATCCTTCCATATAAATTTGATAACTGGCATTTCCATTTCTTCAAAAAAGACTCTTGGTATTTTTATTGGGATTGCATTGAATCTGTAAATCAGTTTGTGTAGAATCGACAGCTTAACGATATTTAATCTTCCGGTCCATGAACACAGGATGCCCTTCCATTGATTAAAGTCTTCTTTGGTTTCTTTAAGCATAATTTTACAGTTTCCTGAATATCGGTCCCTTATGTCCTTGGTTAAGTTTATTCCTAAATAGTTGAATTTTTAGTTGCTATTATAAATGGAATTTTTCCCTGATTTCCTCCTCAGATTGCCCATCAGTAGTGTATAGAAATGCTACTGGTTTTTGCATATTAATCTTGTATCTTGCCACCTTGCTGAACTAGCTTATTAGTTCTTGTAGTTTTTTTGTGTATTTTTCAGGATTTTCTAGATATAGGATCATATAATCAGTGAATAGTGAATGTTTTACTTCTTCCTTTTCTGTTTGGGTGCCTTATATTTCTTTATCTAGCCTAATTGCTCTAGCTAGTACCTCTAGCACAGTATTGAATAATAATGGTGACAGTGGGCATCCTTATGTTTTCTTGATTTTAGCAGGAAAGCTTTCAGTCTATCAGTGTTGAGTACAGTGCTTGCTGTACGTTTTTCATATATGCATTTTATTATGTTGAGAAAGCTTCCTTCTATTCCTATCTTTTGGAGTGTTTTTGTCAAGAAAGGATGCTGTATTTTCTCAAATGCCATTTCTACATTAATAGAGAGGATCATGAAATGTTGTCATTTTGGTTTATTACAGTAATTGATTTTCTTGTGTTGAAAAACCCTTTCATACTTTGATAAAACCCATTTGATCGTTGTGTATAATTCTGTTAATATGCTTTTGGATTCAGTTTGCAAGTATTTCATTGAGGATTTTTGCATCTATATTATTTAGAAATATTGGTCTGTAATTTTCTTTTTTTGTAAATATTTATCTGGTTTTGTTATTAGAGAGATGTTGGCTTCATAGAATGAGTTTCATAGTGTTCTTTCCTTTTCAGGTTTTTGGAAGAGCTTGAGAAAAATTGGTTAGATAATCTTTGAAGGATTGTTAGAATTCACCTGTGAAGCCATCTGATCTGGGGCTTTTCATCTTTGGGAGGTTTTTCATGACTGTTTCAATCTCTTTACTTGTGATTTTTTTGCATCTTCTTTTTTGTCAGTCTAGCTAGCTAAGGGCTTGTGGATTTTTGTTGATGTTTTTGGAGAACCAACTTTTTGTTTTGTTGATTCTCTCTATTGTTTATTTGTTTTCAATTTCATTTATTTCTGCTCTGATCTTTACTATTTCCTTCCTTTGCCTTGGTTTGGGATTAATTTGCTGTTCTTTTTCTATTTCTTCCAGTTGTGCAGTTAGGTCTTTGATTTTAGCTCTTCTCTTTTAATGTAAGCATTGAGTGCTATAAATTTCCCTCTCAGCACTGCCTTTGCAGTTTCCCATAGGTTTTGATATGTTGTGTTCACATTTTCATTCATCTCAAGATATTTACTAAGTTCTCCTGCAGTTTCTTCTTTGACCCACTGATTATTTAAGAGTGTTTTTTAATCTCCATGTATTTATGAATGCTCCCCTTTATGAATCCATTATTGATTTCCAACTTCATTTCATAAGTGTTTTGTATTATTTCAGTCATTTTAAATTTATTGAGGCCTTTCACATAATATATATGTTTGTGCATTTCGCTTTGCCATTCAGTTGCCTGAGACAATGTTCCAGTTTTTTCCTGTTCTTTTCTCTTTCTGTTCTTTTGTCTTTTCTAGTTCAGATGCTTTGTCCCCCATTTCACTAATTCTGTCCTTCACCAATTCAAATCTGCTGTTTTATGCCTCTAATATATTTTTAATCTCATTCATTGTGTGTTTCATTCCCATAAGCTCTGTTATTTTTCTTTGCAGGCTTTCAAATTGTTCCTTATACCCACTCAGTATCTTCTTAATGTCTTTTATCTCTTTACTCATGTTTTCCTTCAATTCTTTGAAATAATTTAGGAGTTTTGTGTGATTATCAATGATTAGTTTTCTAAAATCCTGCATCTCATCATTATATTTTGTTTGTTCTTTGGCTGGGCTATTTCTTGTTTCTTAGTATGGTTTGTAATTTTTTGATGATGTTTAGGCATCTGAATATGTTGGTAAATTCACTCTGTTGGTCAATTTCTTTCTCTTGCCTAGCAGTTTTTTTTCCTGGATCTTTTTTGATTTTTGGTTCTACTTATTCTGAGTCTTTAAAATTGCCCAGCTCATGTTACTAAAATTGGACCAGAGATTCACTATTGGGGTGTAGATATTCTCCCAGGCATTTTGTACAAGAAAGGTCTAAAAGTGGTTTTTGTACGGCAGTTTCCCAGCTGGCCAGCAGCTGGCACTCATTGATGAATACTTCCATGGAGGTATCTCTTTCAACTTCCACTTGCCTTGTGATTGTGGTCTGGCCAGAGCTGAAATTCAAAGCAGGCTCTTTTGGCAAAATTGACTGGAGAGAAACCACTCTCTGCCCTCTGCTGCATCCTCCCTCTTCCCAGGGAAGAAGATGTCTGTTCCACGCTCAGATGGCTGCAGTGAACCATGGGTTTTATCCAGGCTGCATGCCTTGAGGGTGAGTGATGAGTGCTGTTCCCAACCTATGTGTGGGTTTAATAACTCAGGGTTGTTGTTTTGGGTTCTTCGTCTCTCTCCCCTTCTCCCTCTTGAGGGTTGTGTATAACGGTCCTTATTTGCTGACTCCCAAAGCGGTTGGCTCAGACAGCCTTTTGCCCTTTCTCCTTTGTTGTTGTGAGTGAATTAAGCTGTGCCTGCCTACTCTGATGACATCTTTCCAGAAGTTTTTGCCCATTAAAAAATTTTTTTTTCTCTTTTGTTGTTGAGTTATAGGATTTCTTTATATATTCTGGATATTAAACTGCTATCAGATGTGGTTTCCAAATATTTTCTCCTGTTCTATAGTTTGTCTTTTCACTTTCTTTTTAATGTCCTTTGATAGAGTTTTAATTTTGATGAAGTCCCATTTATTTATTTCTACTTTGTTCCTTGTGTTTTGGTGTTAAGATTTGAGGCTTTATTTCAGAACTCTCATTTTGATTCCATTGGTCTTTATATCTGTCCTTGTGCCCATACCATGGTGTTTGGATTATTGTAGCTTTGTAATAACTTCTAAAATTGAGAAATGTGAGTCTTCCAACTTGTTTTCCTTTTTGAAGGTGGTTTTTACTTCTGTAAAAATTTGATGGTTTTCTTTTCCATTTCTACAAAGAAAGCTATTAGAATTTTTATTGGAATTGCATTTGAAGCTGTAAATTTCTTTGTGTAGAATTAACATCTTAATGATATTTAGCCTTCCATCCATGACCACAGGGTTTCCTTCTATTTATTTAGGTCTTCTTTTATTTCTTTTAGTAATATTTTCTAGTTGTCCATGTAAGAGTCCTTTACATAATTGGTTAAATTTATTCTTAGATATTTGATTCTTTTAGTTGCTCTTTTAAATTGATTAAAAAAAATTTCCACTTCAGATTCATTACTTGTGTATTGAAACACTACTAATTTTTGCATGTTGATCTTGTGTCCCTCCATTTCACTGAATTTGTTCATTAGCTATAGTAGCTTTGTTGTGGACTTTCCAGGATTTTTTCTATGTATGATCATGCTATCTTTAAATAGGGAAAAGTTTATGTCTCCCTTTCTAATTTAGATGCCTTTTATTCTTTTTCTTGCTTAATTACTCTGGCTAGAACTTCCTGTACAATGTTGAATAACAGTGGTGACAGTGGGCATCCTTTTCTTTTTTTTCCTGATCTTATAGGAAAACTTTTAGTTTTTAACCATTGAGTCTGATATTAGTTGTCAGGCTAATGTATTCCCTTTATCATGTTGAGGAAGTTTCCTTTTTTTTCTTGTTCCTAAGTGTTTTTATCAAGAAGCATTGCAGGGTTTTATCAGATGCCTTTTGTGCATCAATTGAAATGATCTTTTTTTGTTGTTGTTAACAAATGTAGTACATTACATCAATTGATTTTCTTACATTGAATCAAGTTTGCATACCTTGGACATATCCCACTTGATATTTATGTATAATTCTTTTATTTGACATTGAATTTGGTTTGTTAGTTGTTTTTTTTTTTTTTTTTGAGGATTTTTGGGTGAGTATTCACAAGGCATATTAGACTGTAATTTTCTGTGCTTTTTGGTATCCTTATCTAGCTTTGCTATTAGCATGATGCTAGTCTTATAGAATGAATTGAGAAATGTATTCTCTTCAAATTTTTTGGACGCGTTTGATCAGGATTGTTGTTTTAGTTTCCTGTTTGCTATACCAAATGCATGCAGTAGGAATTTATTGGCTCATGAATGCAGGTATTAGAAAGGCACTGCTTTCTCCTAGAAGTCCTGTCTAATTGTTGATGATCCTTGGTACTTGTCTTTTCTGTCACATAGCAATCCATTTGGCAGCCTCTCCTGCCTTCTCCTTTCTCCTCTGGGTATGTTGACTTCTAGTTTCTGGCTTAACCTATGGTTTTCTCATTTTCTTTGCTGTCTTTCCAATAGTGATTTCAGTAGTAGGATTCAGACCCATCCTAATTCATTTGGGCCATACATTAACTGAAGTAACCTCATCAAAAGGTCCTCGTCACAATGGGTTCAGGAATAGATTAAGTTTAAGAACTTGTTTTTCTGGGGTACATGGTTCCAAGCCACCACAGTTAGTGTTAATTCTTGTGATATTTGGTAAAATTCAGCACTGAAACTATCTGGTACTAGGCCTTTCTTTGTTGGGATGTTTTGGATTACTGTTTCAATTTCTTCACTTATTATTGGCTTGTTATGATGTTCTATTTGTTCATGAGACCATGCAGGTAGTTTGTGTGTTCCTAGGAATTTGTTTATTTCATCTATATTATCTAATTTGTTGGCGCACAATTGTTTATAGCATCCTCTTATAATCAGTTTTATTTTTATGGGTTGGTAATAGTGTCCTCTGTTTAATTTCTGAATTTAGTTATTTGTGTCTGCCTTTCAGTGGTGGTCTGTCTAAACATTTGTTAATTTTATTTATCTTTTCAGAGAACCAACTTTTGTTTTCATCCAGTCTCTATATTTTTTTTATTCTCTATTTTATTTGTTTGTACTCTCATCTTTATTTTTTCCTTCTGTTCACTTTGTGTTTAGTTTGCTCTTCTTTTTTAATGTAAATATTTAGAGCTTCTAAATTTCCCTCCGATCACTGCCTTATATACATCCCCTAAGTTTTGGTATGTTGTACTCTCTCCATAAACCAGCTGTAAATTATCAGACAGATGGCTCTGCCCTCTTCCCTGGGCCTTTGCCTTGTCTAATGGAGCCTTCTCACGTAAATGCTTCTCCTATGTGTTTCCTTCCTAGGACTCCAGCACAAAACTCCTCCCTCTTTTATTAATTTCTAGTTTCATTATATTGTGTTGAAAAAGAAACATTGTATGGTTGGAATATTTTTGTATTTATTTTGATTGATATTGTGTCTCAGTATATTGTCTATGTTTCAGAATGATCCTTGTGCACTTGAGAAGAATGTGTACTCTGCTGCTATAGAGTGAAGTGTTCTATATATATCTGTTAAGTCTAGTTGGATTGTAATATTGTTCAAGTCTATTTCCTTGTTGAACTTCTGCCTATATGTTCTACCTGTTATTGAAAATGATTCTACGTTTACTATTATAAATGTAGAATGATCTGTTTCCCCCTTCATAGCTATCAATATTTGCTTGATATGTTTTGGGGCTCTGTTGCTAGGTGCATATAGATTTGCAATTTTTTTGTCTTATTTAATTGAACTATTTAACTGTGTATAGTGACCTTCTTTTTGCCTCATAACAGTTTTTATCTTACAGTCTATTTTATCTGGCATTACTATATAGCTATCCCGGCTCTATTTTGGTTACTATTTGCATGGTATAATTTTTTACATCTTTTCTCTTTCAACCTACTTTTTTTGTTTTGCTTTTTCTCTTTCTTCTTTCTTTCTTTCTTTCTTTCTTTCTTTCTTTCTTTCTTTCTTTCTTTCTTTCTTTCTTTCTTTCTTTCTTTCTTTCTCTCTTTCTCTCTCTCTCTCTCTCTCTCTCTCTCTCTCTCTCTCTCTCTCTTTCTTTCTGTCTCTTTTTCTGTCTCTCTGTCTTTTTGTTTTTTGTCTGTCTTTTAACTTAAGGTGAGTCTCTTGTGCACGGCATATATTAGGTCATCCTATTTTTTTTTAAGTCCTTTCTGAATACCTCTGCCTTTTGACTGGAGAGTTTAATCCATTTTCATTTAAAGTAACTACTAATAATACAGGACTTTCTCCCACCATTTTTCTGTTCAGTCTTTGTAGGTCATATATATTTTATGTCCCTCAATTCTTCCTTAATGCCTACTTTCATTTTTATTTGATTTTTTGTAGAGTTCTATTTTTAGCCTCCTCTCATTGTTTCATATATTTTCTTTGTGCTTATAATCGGGCTTAAATTTAACATCTTAAAACTATAAAAGTCACTTTTGATTTGATACCAACTTAGCTTCCATATACTACACATATATTGTTCCTATATACCTCCATACCCCTTTTTTGTTGTACTTTTCACAAATTATATCTTTATACATTGTATGTCTGAAACCATAGATATACCATGACTTTTTATACATTTACATTTTATAGCCTGTATAAGAAGTAAAATATAAGGTAACTTATCAAAAAATACAATACAATTGTACTGGCATTTATAGTTATCTGTATGGTTACATTTACCAGAGATCTTTTTTCTTTATGCCATTTCTATCCACTTTTTTTTTTTTTTTAAAGATTTATTTATTTTATTACATATCTCCCCTTCCCCCCTGCTGCGGCGACGCGCCTAGAGTGGTCACCGCGCAGGCGAGGCTTTCCCCGCTTGTGGGCGGTCTCTGCGTCCGTTCACGGCCGGCTTTCAGTTCGTGGGTGGCTGGCTGTGTTCCATTTGCGGGTGACCTGCCCTGCCCGTGGCTGCTCTTGCCCTGTCCGTGGCAGCTTCTTGCCCTGCCCACGGCGGCTCCGGCCCGCCCATGGCAGCTTGCCATTCTCAAGGCGGTCTGCCCGCTAGGAGAGGTCCCCGGGAATCGAACCCGGGGCCTCCCATGTGGTATGCCGGCGCCCTATCCACTGGGCTATCGAGCCGGCCCCTCTATCCACTTTCTAGAAAGTGTCCTTTCCTTTCAATCTGGAGAACTCCCTTTAGTATTGCTTGTAGGGCACGTCTAGTGATGAGGACTACCTCAGCTGTTGTTTATCTAGGAATGTCTTAATCTCTCCCTCAATTTTGAAAGCTAGTGTCATTGATTATAAAATTCTTGTGTAGCAGTTGTTTTCCTACAGCACTGTAAATATTTCATCCCAATGACTACTTGCCTTAATGATTTTTGATGAGAAATTCACAGTTAATCTTATTTAAACTACCTTGAATACAGATGTAGTTCCCTTCGAGTTTATCATGTTTTGGGTTCATTGGGTTTCATGAATATGTATATTTATGTCATTTGTTAAAATTGAGAAGTTTCCTGTCATTACTTCTTTAAATATTCTTTCTGCCCCTTTCTTTTGTTTCTTTCTTGTACTCTCCTAATTTATATATTGTTAGGCTTTATGGTATTCCACAGGTCTCTTAGGCTATGTTCATTCATTTTTTTTTTT
>PVKH010041814.1:0-10897 GCA_004027955.1 Chaetophractus vellerosus
AAGGAGGCCAGTGTGGCTAGGATGTAGTAAGCAAGCAGCAAATAGGAGATGAGTTCAGAGAGGTAATGGAAGCCAGATTGTGTGGCACCCTACAGCCTATTCTAAGGAAGTTGGCTTATATCCTAAGTAAACTGGGGCACCATTTGAAGGTTATGCGATGAATGCCATGACCTGCCCTATGTGGAAGCAGAAAAACCAACAAAGCATTTCATATGTTAAGGACTGTGTTATTGGGTCAAATGTAGCTAAATAAAATAAACCCAGAATTATCCTTTCAATTTGGCAATGGTGCTCTCGGCAAGGACAGTTTTGGTGGAGCTGTGGGTGTAAAATCCTGAATGTACTGTGTTTGAGAACAGAAGAGGGATTGAGGACAAGAATGTGGAACACTGCTGGGTTCTGCTGTACTACAGAGGAACAAAGAAATGTGGTGGAAGCTTGGGGGGAAGTGGGGTTTTTTGTTTGTTTTGGTTTTGGATGGGAGAAATTAGAGCATGTTTGGATGCAGGCGGGGATAACCTAGGTATGGACAAGTTGCCAACATCTTAAAAAATCTTCACTGGGTTTGGAGGAGCCTTGAGTCTGCCAGCTGGTCTCATCTTTGAAGCTTCTCCCTTTCTAGTCTTCTGAATAGGCTGCTGACGAAAGCATCTTCCTGAATCCTAACTCTCATTCTTTCACTCATTTGCTCAGAAATCTGCCAGATGTCCGCAACTGTTGTATGAAAAATTCATTCCTCGGCTGAACGTCCAAATCCTCTCCAGTTTGCAGTTTCGTCTTCCACTTCGTAAGGAGTCGAACCAGAGCCAGAAGCCTTGCGGCCTTTGGATAAATCAGGGCTTCTTCTCGCAGTCGGGGAGGGCGCGCTTGCTGCCGCCTCAAGCGAGCCGAGGCCCAAGGCACCCCGCGGTCCCCGGCAGGGCGGCCTCCTGCGTCCGCCGCACCCCTTCACTGACAGGGACCACGCCACCCGGCCGGCCACTTATTTTCCGCGTCGCCTCCGTCTTCCCCGGCAGAGCAGGCTTACGCAGCGTCCGTGGACCGGCCACCTCCCCGCCACCAGGGACTCGCTGCCCGCTCGCTCCCACTGGGGACGCGCCTTTCCACACTCAGAATCGGCCACGTAGTAAGCGCCACTTCCAACCAATCAAAACGAAGGCATCGCAGAGTTCTGACGGGCATCTGCTCCCACCAACAGTCTTTCAAATCTCCTCTAGCGCCTCGCTGTGATGGGCGAGGCCGACCGCCTCCATGGCCAATCCGCTCCGGGAAAAGGTCTTCCGTGCACTGCCGAGCCCGCCAAACAAGCAAGAAGGCTGCCGGGAGGGGCATTTTTCATTGGGCAGGCTGTCCGGAAGAGGGCGAAGACAGTTCGAGGCGATTGGCTAGCGTGATGTTGACAAGCCCGGCAAGCCCTCCTCCCCCAGCAGGGCCCGCCTGGGCACCCGGAGTGGCGGTGGCTGCAGCCAATGGGAGGACGGACGCGCGGAGCGTCGGTTCGATGGGCGATGTCCGAGCGGGGCTGTCACTCCGGCAGCGGCGGCGGCGGCCGTGCTGAGACGTGGCCTGGGGATCGCGGCTGACGGCCCAGGCCGTTCACGCCCGGGTGGCGGCTTCGAGCTTGGAAGACGCGAACGCCAGCGGCCGGGCCTCGATGCGCGCGCACGGGCCGGGCCGCTGATGGAGCGCGCGGCGCGCCGGGGGCTGCTCGCCTGGGCTGTGCTGTTGCTGCTGCTGCGGCTGGCGCTGGGGCCCGTGGCTGCGGCCGCCCGCGACTTCCCGGGGTCCGCGGCCCACGCCGTGTGGGGCCTGGGGGCGGCGGCCGCGCCTACCTCGGCCACGCGGACGCCGGCGACTGCGGCGGAGGTGACGGTGGAGGATGCCGAGGCGCTGCCTGCAACCGCAGGAGAGCAGGAGCCGCGGGAGCCGGGGCCCGACGAAGAGGCGGAGCTGCGGCCGCGCGGCAGGTGAGGGGCCGGGCGGGGGTCGGGGTCAGGGGCCGGGGTCAGGGTCGGGAGCCTGGGCCGGGGTCGGGGATCCGGGCCGGGGGCGGCCTGGAGAGCCGAGCGCAGGGCTAACAGGGGGCGTCACTTTCTCCCTGATGGCCTTGGGCTCTCCTCCTCCACCGAAGAAGCGGGTTGCCGGGGTCGGTGCCGGTTTGACAGCTGTTTAGGGAAAGGACTTTTTCATTTCCCTTTTAAGCACACCCCTGTAGGGCCCCCAGACGGGGGTTGAGGTCAGTATTGCTCTAATTGAGATGTGCCGAACACCTGCATCAGAATCGCCTGGGGATCCTTGGGTAAAGGCAGTTTTCTGGGCCCCACCCCAGTTTTGCTGGATCGTGTTCTCTGGGTAGAAACCTGGAAACTGGACAGTTCTTGAGCACACTAAAATTTGAGAGCTAAGGATGGATTCTTGAATATTGGCAGTTGTTTGACGTTTAGAGGATTGGCCATATAAACATTTACAGGGTTGTCCGGGCTGACTTAGCCACCTTTAAAATATTATTTTAAGATTCATGTTTGAAAGCACTTTTCAAAGTAACAAATGTAAGGCATTTTAATTAAGTGTTTTTGCCGACAGTTAATTTAGCATACCCAGGGAGAAAAAGATTTAATGATGAAAAGAGAATTAGGTAAATTAAACCAGAGAGGGCTAGAATCTGGATTAGAAAGTATTGGAAATTTATAACATAATTACAAATTAGATTTTATTTTAAATAAAATATCAGAACCTTGATCTATTTACCTGGAAACCACTATAAAGAAGGTAAGTCCTAAAAGTCTAGGCACTATTTGAATATTTACATGTAGATTTTTCTTTTAAGAAGCAAAGTTTTAACAACATTTTTTTTGGTTTTGCTGACAAATCAACTCCAGAGAGTGTTTTTGTTTGACTTAGATAAACTAATGAAGCACCTGTTCAAAGTAAATTACAAGAAGTAATTTACTTTGTTTTTCTTGAAATACAAGTCCACTTCAACACATACTTATTGTCACACACAAGGAGCAAGATGCCCTGGGGATACAGAGGTTAGGCAGATAGTCCCTGCCCTTCAGGAGTTTACAGTCTAGCCAGGGGGATAAAATGAGGTGACCTGTCATTGCATTACAGAGCAGAAGTGGTGCAAATTCAGGTTTCTGTGGTCTTCAGGGGGTGGGGTGTGAGGGTGAGAGGATAAGAAAAGGTTATGTATCAGAATGAGTTGGTTTTTGAAAAGTGGGTAGGATTGTTATAGGCAGGCAAGACTGAGGAAACATCAGGAGGCTGGAAAGTATGTCAGGGAACCTTTTCTCTCTGTGTACATCTCTCTGTGTTTGTGTGGTGTGTGTGTATGAGAGAGATAGACACAGGTGAGCTATGCTGGGAAGAGTGTAGAAGAGGCTAGAAAAATAGGTTGGGGCCATCTTGTTTATATAGCTTTACTGATAGCGTCAGCATTACCTGGCTGCATGTTAGAACCCAGAGTGAGGCACCACCCCAGACCCACTGAACAAGAATCTGCATTTCTAGCAAGATCACCAGGGGTTTCACATGCATGTTACCTTTGAGAGGCATGGTATAGACTATCTGGAATGCTAGGCATGATCGAAGTTGTGCTTTAAGAATATTTCTCCAGCAGCAGTGTATACTGAAAACTTGAGGTAAGGGTACTATAAGTAGGGTGCTATAGCCATTCAGTGGAGAGGTTTAGAACACAGAGGGGTCAGACTTGATAGAGTTGTGGCAGAATCTTGGTTGCTGGCAGATGAACTGATTCTTCCTCCCTTGGGACCCTGTCCAGAGATTGGCACTGGGTGACCAGAGGATGAACGCTCACACAGGAGTGTGACGAGATGGAAGGGAGCGAGAGGAAGAGGTAAGGGGTTTAGTGTGGGACCTGGTAACTTGGAGGTACAGGTGGGGCCTTCATTTCCATGGAGATATTGGATAGGCAGGTGGAAATGAGCAGCTGCCCTTGGAGAGACAGAGGCCTGGGTACACAGTTGAAGCTGTGAAAAAGAGAAGGCTCGTGACAAAACCTCAGGAAATGCCTTATATTTTGGGGAGGAAGATGAGTAATTGAAGCAGACGGAAGTACAGCTGGCCAGACTGGAGTTGGTAGACTGAGAAGAATGAGGGTTGTGGTGATGAGTACACTTGAAGAATCTAAGTGCAAAGGTAGAAACCATCCTCAGGCTGCAAGAGGCTAAGGACACTTCTCTTTCTGCCCCACTCCCCATTCCCTCATTGCCAAACCTGATGAGAGATAATTTTTAGTACAAAGGACTTCTGATCTTATTTATAGGCTGAGAGGAGGGAACCTGTATGGACAGGTTGAAAATGAAAGCAATGGATGAGGTGGTGATGTTAGTTGGAGAGAATCCACTCAGTAACCAAGAGGACCACTGCTTTCTTAGAAAGAAGAAGAGGGATTTTTTTCCTGGCAAGAGTAAGTTATCTACAAACACAATTGGTAAGGAAGAGAGAAGCCCTGGTTTAGGTTTAGGGCTCTGCCTTGTATTGGATCTGCCTGGGAGTGTGGACTTAAGGTAGTATGGAAAGTTTAAAAAACCTTGTGCAAGTTAGTTGATAGTCAACAGGGGAGAAATATGCAAAGTTTATAAAACTTCTGTAAGTGCTCTTATAAAAACAAAAGTCAAAAACTAGAGACTTTATCAGTTCCATAATAAGACCCATATCCTGTTTGTTTCAAGAAGGAGGAGGATTGGGGGAACATTTGAATTAACCAAGCGTTTGGTGCAAACAGCTGTGAAGATGGTACTTGCACACTGTTTACAAAAGAGGGAGGTGGGAATTAAGATCTTCATTTTTGCATGTTATTTTTTAATGCTCAAGAAGCAATATGAGACATTTTTTTTCTCTTGATGGAATTCATTGCTTTCATTCTAAGTGTGCATCTCAAACATGTGAATGAGTAAATTAAGTGATTTTCATTTAAAAGTAGCTAAAATAAACTTGCTTTTCTAATAGCAGTCTTGTGTTAGTGCTTCTGTTAAACATTACATTTAGTTGAAATTTAAATAGGATGGTCTCAGCAGAAAGTTGGGAAGAAAGTCTCCCCTATCTGTCAGGCTTTAGGCCTGTTGGCATAATCTCTGAAATACCAGTTTTCTGACTTTGACACAAATAGCAATTTGGAAAGTATCACTTGGGGTTCCAGGCAATGGGGTGGGCACCTTCCGATTGAGGACATTCTGACAATCTTAGAAGTTGTAGAGAGAGCAAATGTAGCTAAAGTGGTTGAGTGCCTGCTTTCCAGGTACGAGGTCCCGGGTTCAATACCTGGTACCTCCTAAACAACAAACAAACAAAAAAACCAACTCTCATCAGGGACTGGGTATAGCTCAGTGGTTGACCGCCTGCTTCCCATGTACAAGGTCCTAGATTCAATACCCAGTACCTCCTAAAAAAAAAGTTGTAGAGAATCAGTTTTATCCTATCACACTAATTTGCAAATTATACACCCCTTTTTCTCTAATTCCTCTCTAACAAAAGTGGTACTAAATTTGACATTAGTCTGTGGTGCTTCTTCATTTGTGTATCTGTAAACTGAATTTTTTGGATTAAGTGAGATAACATATGAAAATACCTTGCAAATGCAAATGTATGATAATTTAGCTCCTGTTTATTCATCTCTTCTTTCTGTCTTTTCCCAAACTGATATGATCTGAAACAAAGGTACAGAAATCTGGTCTTCATATTTGCAGATTTATAATCATGCTTTATTTTTAAAAAAGTAATAGAGCCATTGAATAATAGAATCTCAGAATACAATCTTTTTTTTTTAAAGATTTATTTATTTATTTTTATTACATACCCCCCCCCCTTCTGCTTGCTCTTGCTATGTGTCCATTCTTGTGTTCCTCTCTGTCTGCTTTGTCTGCCCCCGTTGCCGGGACATGCCGAGACCGGTCACTGCGCAGGCGGCTTTGCCCCACTTGTGGGCGGCTTCTGCTTTCATTCACGGCCGGCTCTGCTTCAGTTTGCGGGTGGCTGGCTGCGCTCCGTTCGCGGGTGACCTACCCTGCCCACGGAGGCTCTGCCCGCCCATGGCGGCTTGCCCTTCTCAAGGCAGTTTGCCCGCTAGGAGAGTTCCCCGGGAACTGAACCCGGGGCCTCCCATGTGGTATACCGGCGCCCTTATCACTGGGCTATATGGCCGGCCCCAGAATACAATCTTGAAAGGGAACTTAATCATCTAGTCCTCTCACTGCTCACTCTTCCAGTTTTAGATTCTTAAAGTTGACTAAAAACCACACTTAAAGAAGACTTAATGCATAGCGTTCAAAGCAAGTTGTAGGGGAAATGGATGTGACTCAAGCCATTGGGCTACCATATGGGGAGGTCCAGGGTTAGATTCCCGGGGCTTCCTGGTGACGGGTAAGCTGGCCTGTGTGACAAGCTGGCCTGATGGAGAGCTGGCCCATGCAGAGTGCTGGTCCACATGAAGTGCTAGCCCTCGCAGGAGTCCTGGCCTGCATAGAGAGCTGGTGCAGCAAGATGATGCAACAAAAAGAGACACAGAGGAGAGACAATAAGAGACGCAGCAGACTAGGGAGCTGAGGTAGCGCAAGAGATTGAGCGCCTCTCTCACACTCCAGAAGGTCCCAGGATTGGTTCCCAGTGCTGCCTAAAGAGAAGTCAAGCAGACACAGAAGAACACACAGAGAGCAGACAGTGAATACAAAAACAATGACGGGGTGGGGAGAAATAAATAAATCTTTTTTTAAAAAAAAAGGAAGTTGTAAATCAAAATAAATACACTTTGGGCAAGTAATGAATATCCTTCCTCTCTACAGTTTTCTTTTTTAGCTGGATTGCTGCTGGATTCTGGATATAATATATGAAGGGACAGAAGAGACTGCTTTTTATTCAAGCCCCGCTCTGTGCCCTCCTAGGCATTTTGCGGAGGCACCTGTTTTCATCAGTTGTTGAGAGCTACAGCTTCAGCCTGGCTCTTCAGTCCCTAAGTACTGCTTTTTTCCTGCTTGTAAGACAACCTCTTGTTCATTTTTATGATAAAATATTTTAAAATACATAAAGGAGAAGTTGTAGGTTACAGAGCTAAATGTAACGGGCTTATTTGTAAATAACCCTTTTGATTAAAAATATTTCATAAATAAGCCAGACACAAAAGGACAAAAATTGCATGATCTTGCTGATCTGAAATAATTAGAATAAGCAAACTCATAGAGTCAAAAACTAGAATACATCTTACCAGGGGCTGGAGTGGGGGTAGAGAATGGGGTGTTCATGCTTAATTGGTACAGTGATTCTGTTTGGGGTGATGGAAAAGTTTTGGTAATGGATGGTGGTGATGTTAACACAATATTGTGAATGTAATTAACACCATTGATTTAGATTCTTGAATGTGGAATTTTGGGTTGTATATATATTACTACAGTAAAAATTAACAACAACAACATGGGACTGTACAACACAAACACTGAATCCTAATGTAAACTAGGGACTATAGTTAATACTATAATAATGTTTCATTATTTGTAACAAAGGTACCACACTAATGCAAAGTGTTAATAGGGGAAACTGTGTGTGTGTATGGGTGTTTGGTTGGTATCTGGGAACTCTGTTTTCTGCATGATTTTTCTATAAACCTACAACTTCTCTAATCAAAAATAACAAAAAAAATTCATAGAATGCAATAAGAAAAAATGCTTCCAGAAATGTTTTAATCCAACAGAAAAAGGTTATCTGTCATCCCATGTTGCCTATAACATTGAAAACTTAGGTTGTATTTCTTTAAAATCTAGCTGATATCTCAAACAAGTATCATTGGTAATTTTTTCCATTGTATTTGTTTTGATTTGGGGCATGGCTAGTCTTGTGATATGTTTAAATAAAGGAGGTTTGACTTAAAAATTTACTTAGTAGGTGAGGACTAGGAAATAAAGTCCAATTGGTACTGGTTTGTTTTTAAACAAGATCATATGCTTCCTTTAGTGACAGCATATGTTTGGGTTGAGGACGATTCATGGATACATTTAAAAAGCATATTTAACTAAATCACATTTTAAACTCTGGAGTTTTTTTGTTTTTTTCTTGTAAGATAGGAAATCCAAAAATTTAAAATAAGTGGCTGTTAATGTAAGAACTATTCAGTTTATATAATGATCTCCCTTCACATGCTTCTCTGCTTTCCCATGGGGAATTTCTACAGCAGATAAGACCCCTTTAAAATTATTTTATGAAGGAATTCAGCATATACCTATGAGAACCTGATACACTTAATTGTAAATAGGCAGGTATTCTGGATGACTAAGAGCAAACATTTTTTTTTATTGGATCTTCATTATGACATAAGGTCATTTCTGCTAAATTGAGGTCATAATCAGGGCAATAATAGGATAAATGACATCTTGATGAGTTTTCTGGAAAGGAATTAAAAACTGCATCTTGGAGGAGTGGATATGACTCAAGCAGTTGAGCACCCACCTCCCACCTGGGAGGTCCCAAGTTCGGTTCCTGGTGTCTCCTAAAGAAGACAAAAGAAACAATGAGTAGACATTGTGCAGACAGGGAGCAAAAACAACCAGCAGACAGTGAGAAAAAACGATGCGCAAACAATGAGCAGTCAACAAACAAAAACACAAAAAAAACGAACAGGGAGCGGATGTGGCTCAAGCAGTTGCATACCCACCTCCCACATGAGAGATCCTGGATTCAGTTCCCCATGCCTCCTAAAGAAAAAATGAGCAGACAACAAATGCAAACAACGAGCAAAAACAAGCAAACAGATGAGGGAGCCATGGGGGGAGGAAGGGAGGACAAACGAAAAAGCTGCATGTTATAATAATAATATACCAGTTGTCACTTGTGCAAACTTAACAGAATGCCAGAAAGAAAACTTAAAATTCAAGCTCCTGTTCAAAACCTCTTATTTGGTGCATAACCTTAGTCAAGTCACTTCTTTTCATGTTTCTCAACCTCTGTGTGTGTGTGTGTGTGTGTGTGTGTGTGTGTGTGTGTGTGTAATAGTGTCTGTCCTACCAGGGCTTATTCATTCAACAAACACTTATTGCCCTTTAGTAGGGGTTAGGCACTGTTAAGTGCTGAGAATAGATAAAGGGGACATTCATCTCGTTCTTGAGAAGCTTGAAGTCTGACAGGGAGATTGTGTTAAAGAGTTTATTTTAATGGGTAGTAAGTGACCTAAAAGTAGTATGAGAGTAGAGAGAATGGAAGTGTTCCATGAGCAAGTCCTTGAATGTGAAAAGTGTCCACAACTTGCAGGCAGCAGGAATGAAGTGAGCAAGGGCACAGAGTAGTGGTTCCCAAGTCAGGGATCCTGGAGCCCTGTGGATATGCAAAGATAAAAATGGAGATCCATGGGATTGTTGGTATTTTAAAAGAACCTAATGGAAATTGGACATTAAATGAGGAAAAGGCTAATTAAAAAGTCAAGTTTCTTTGCTTTGAGCCAGAATTATATCAAACCTAATGTAGAAATTCTAGTGATTTCTGTAAAGAAATCTTGCATATTTTGATTGGTACTTAAATGTTTTCTTCAAAGTTGGGGGAATTAATTATAAGTGATGTTCATTTGGCAAACGAAATCATTTAAGACATGGGGCGAAAAAATTAATTGACAAGGGAACTTTGTTGAAAAGGCTCAAAACTTCTGGTGTGTGTATGTGTTTTTATGTGTATGTGGTGGGGGGTAGGTGGAGGAAGAGGAGATGGGTTTGGGGGAAGAGGCAGCCGATGAGATGAGAACAGAACACTGAAACCGGATTATGAAAGGCTTTATGTACCATTCCGAGCTGTGTGGCCTTTGTCCAGTGGGCACAGGGGAGCTTCGGAAGTTTATCACATCTCTATTACAGAAGCATAACTTTTGCAAGGAAGGAGGGGAAAGAGGCCTGAAGTAGGAAGGTATGTCAGACAGCTTGTTGAGGTGTTCTGATGAGAAATGAGAATGTGTTCAGGTCAAGGGCAGTGGTAACGAAGAGGATTTAAGAGAAGCATCAGAAATAGAATCAGCGGTAAACCACTATTGTCTAAATGCGGAGGGTGAGGGAGAAGGTAGAGTCACTGTCTGAATTAAATGTTCGGTGACAGAGGCGATGACTGTGTTGTCAGGGGAGAAAGAAGTAGGAGGAATAGGTTGTGGGAGAGAAGTTAGGTTCTGCCGTGTTGTAGCAATCACAAGTAGACCCTGCTGAAAATGCAGAACTGTCAGGGGAGAGGTGGTAAACTGCAAACACTTTGTAGGTTTGGGAGCTGTCTGTCATACTACAGGTGGAGTTGAAGGTGTGGCCATCTAGGAAGAGTGTGGAGAACAAGCAGAACAGTGCAGAAGCTGGAACTCCGTGGACTGCTTGCTGGTCCGAGAGCCTCGGAATGCGGGGCTCCTGGAGAGACTGGCCTATGGAAGCCAGGGAAGAGGACTGTCCAGAGTGAGGAGCTGGCAGTGCAGGGGTCACTGGGAACCTTTCTTGAGAGTGCCTTCAAAGAATTGGATTATGGGGCCAGTGAACGGTGCTTGACGCTGAATAGGCCAAACAAAGCCCTTGTAAACTGAAGCAAGTTAGTGAGAAATAGAAATTTCAAGAGTTTATGACAGTTAGACAATATGCCTTATTCATCCAGGTAATGAATTATGATTTTCACTCTAAGGAAATCATCCTATGAGGTAAATCAGTGTTTGCTAATGGGCCTATCACCTGGGCCCCAGACTGGGACTCAACCATTATACTGGTTAAGATACAGATTCCCAAGGCCCCTCTTGGGATGGGACCTGTGAATCTTCGATAGTTTTTAATGGATTTAATAATCATAGGATGATTCTTATGATTGGGCAAATTTGGGATATGCCGAGGCCAGTGAATTAGCTGTTCATTTGACTCTTGACTAAACTAAGGATCTTTCATCA
>PVKH010041815.1:0-10902 GCA_004027955.1 Chaetophractus vellerosus
GCAGCCAGCCACCCGCGACCTGAAGCAGAGCCGGCCGTGAATAGAAGCAGAAGCTGCCCACAAGCGGGGAAAGCCACGTCTGCGCAGTGACCGACCTCGGCGCATCCCCGCAATGGGGGGAGGGGAGATATGTAATAAAATAAAATAAATCTTTAAAAAAAAAAAAGTTAAAACTTCAAGCTGCTTTAAGTCAAATTGCTCCTGAGTTCCTGATGATAGGTTGTGAAATTTACATGTTTTTCTATCTTTGTGTTCTCTCTGTTCCAGAGCAGTTATTTTACTTGACAGTAACAAAAAGACTTAGGCAGTATATCTGCCAGCAAACTAATACGGAAACCAGAGATAAGGTATTCTCAACCTTGCCGGAAATGGGACAGCCTATCATTTTCGGCTGACACATAAAATCAGCAAGTTCTGCAGATGGAAGGGCCCTTGAAGAATTAAAGCCATTCATTTTGCAAATAGGGGAATTAAGGCTTCTAGTGATTTTCCTAAATTTACTCTTTATGTCAAGTAACTCACAGTATAATGAGGACCGTAATTTGGTTACCAATAATAGCAATTCAAAGTATAAAGAAATTGTTTCCCTGCAAAACAATAATTAAAACAGATAATCAGAGACTGACTGTGGAAGGAGGATTTCTTCTTGTAAGGTACATTTGGACCACATAGCCCAGACTCTTACTCGCTGACATTTCCTCTTCCTTGGAGAAATCCCTGAATAATTAACACCACAACCACCAGGTAGACTCCAGCCATGGGTGGGGATGGAGTTGGGGGTGGTCAATGAGTCAGAAGGCCTGAGAAGGAATTGGAATGATCCACTCACCCTCCAAGGGAAGGGAAAGCCAAGAATGGAACATTTAAACAATCTTTTACTAAAGCT
Source organism: Chaetophractus vellerosus (assembly GCA_004027955.1). Lineage (NCBI taxonomy): Eukaryota > Metazoa > Chordata > Mammalia > Cingulata > Chlamyphoridae > Chaetophractus > Chaetophractus vellerosus. The sequence goes on from PVKH010041815.1 coordinate 887, forward strand.
TCAGGAATAATAATGAGAAGAAAATTGAGAGCATGGTACAAAAAGAGAGAAGGCTCTGACATATAAGCTATAACATGCACTCTGGGGCTCACAGGCTTAGGGTTACTTGTGAGGGACCCTGGAGAAGCAAATGGCCCCTAGAGTGTCCCTGTATTGATCCCTCATCTTATCCCCCCACCATCTTCCATATTAGGGTCTCTCCCAGCATTGAAGAAGAGGCCCACAGTTATCCCCTGAGATGGCCTTTTCTGCACACAAGCCAATGGATAGCACAGGATTTGTGCAAAGTGCCAAGAAAGTCCACAAGAAGGAAGGATCATGTTTGGGAACACCATCAGGAAAAATTTCCTAGAAGTGATGATGTTTAAGGCAAATCCTTACGGCTCAATATGTTTTTGACAGTTGGAGATGGGAAGACAGCGATCCAAGTAGACAGACCATTGAGGACAAAAACTAAGGTAATTGAGTAGGGGACAACCTGGTGGCAGGCTGCCAATGATTTTATTAAAGCTGTATAATACCACTGTGGTGGATGCTGTGTTGCAGCAGGCAGAAGCTCCCTTCACGACGGAGGCACAGACTTCTCCAGTTGTCTGGTGTGTTGGCTGCTGACAGCTCATAGCTGAGACCTCCACTGAAGGAAGCTACCTGGCTGGAGGTTAACATCTCCACTGTGACCGCCCATATCCAATGACTGGTTGATACAGTGATATTAACCCGTCATTGAAGATGGGTGACAGAGTAGAAACAAGCTCCCTTGGTTCAACCAGGACAACTCTAGAGGGCTATTTAATGAGCTCCCCATACTATCAGCTGAGGCCTTTGTTGTGACTGCATCACAGTTCAGCTTCTCCCTCTGGCCAGTTCAGTTTTCTGCAGTCCATCACTGGTAGTGTTCCCCCAATAAACTTCCTGCATGCAAATCTCTGTCTCAGAATCTGTTTTCTGGGGAGCCCACCTAAGACAATTCCAGATATAATTTGAGACACTATAGGCTACTTTAACATAGAGTTTTAAATGGAGTTTGGAAAGCCTGAAAACTACATATAATTTAGTCACTAGAAGAAGTGCGGGCTGTGGTCTCCATGGTAACAATTTGGCACCTCAGTTAAGTGGTGAATTGCTGAGCTAATTTATATCCTGCTGGCAAAGAACTGGAAAGGAGCAGGATTGTGCCTGAGCTGTGAGTCTTCTGCTTCTCAGCTTTGCCTAACCCATTAATCAGTTCCGGGCACTAAGTGTTAGGGGCTGTATCAATCTGACTCTATCAGAAAGATTGCTTTTTTTTTTTTAATGGGTTCCCCCCACCCCCACACATGGCTCCCTCATCTGTTGGCTCATTGGTTTTTTTGCTCGCTGTCTGCTCGTGGTTTGTTTGTTTCTTCTTTAGGAGGCACCAGGAACCAAACCAGGGACCTCCCATGTGGGAGACAGGTGCCCAACTGCCTGAGCCACATCCTCTCCCAGGAAGATTTCTTTATAATTCATGCATCATATCCATTACAGCTCAGAAGGGGGGAGAGAGGGTATTTCTGATTTTCATAGTGACCAAGGAAGCCAGGCAAATGGAGCAACCAGAGTTCTGGGAAGGTCTAGAATCAGAACGTACGTGCTCAACTCAAAATGACACACATCACTTACACTCACAACTCACCATGACTATGTGCCATAGGGATTCAGGAAGTACACTCCCAAAATGAGCCTGGAAGGGGGTGGGGGCTGGACTATTTGGCAGATTTCACCAATGAAGACTAGGGGAAAATTTGGAACCTGGTGGGGGGGGAGGGGGAACAGGTCAAGCTAGTAGTTTAATTTTCAATTTTCATTTTTAAAAAAGAAGCTTAGTAGTAAGTAATCATTGCCGCTTTTGCATCTTCCAAAACTTGTTTGTACTGTTTGGATTTTATCTTTGTCTATTTTATAAACATGTATTTGGCACCTTCTATTTACAAAGTGTTGTGATGGTTACTCTTGGGTCTCAAGTTTGAAGAATCCCTGGACTCTTTCTTTAAAGAAGTTTATATCTGGTTGGAGAGACAGGTATTCTAAGTATATATGGGAGTGAACAAAAAAATGGAGGGGGACAGAGCAATGTTTAGTGAGTGCAAAAGAGGGAATTGTCAATCACTGTTTCCACGCTTGAAGCTGGAGAGAACAAAGTTGTGCCTTCTAAGAGTAATCTTGGAAATGCCCTTCTCAGCTTTCAGAAGGGCTAGATAAGGAAAAGAGAATATTTTATTATTTCTTTTGAACCCACTCCTTGATTTCTGTTTTCCTCCTTCCACTCAAGATACTTCTGTTTACATTTTTAAGTGTCTCCATAGATGATGCCACTAATATTCATACGTTTAAGATAAATAATAATAAACCAAGAGCTAATATCATTGATCCTTGAGAGCAGAACCCAGGGTCTTTTTGTATTCATTCCAAAGTAATGATGAGTTATAGTGATAATTATAATAAATTGCATCTCCATAGACTTATAGTTTATAAAGCAGGTTTACATACACAATTCATATTATCCCCACATCAAGCTGGTGAGATATGTACAGAAGGTTTTAATACAATTACCCCCAAGTTATAGATGGAAAAATTGAGAATGAGAGAAGTAAAATGATTTAATTTTTGTTGCAGTTATCTATAGCTGTGAACAAACCAACCTGAAACAATGGCTTAAAACAATAGCACTGAGGTATAAAGGTATCAAGGTATCAAGATGGCAGAGTGGCAGGGCTCCATCTCCTCACAGAAGCTTTAAGCAACAATCAAGAAATGACATCATCTTTCTCAAAGGTCCAGAAAACAGTTAAAGGATTGCAGCAACAGGGCAATCACTGAATCAAGCAAAAGACAACTTAAAGTGGCAGATTCTTGTGGCATCCTGGCTGGTCCCTTCCCCATCCCCTCTCCAGCCTGCTGCAGAGGTTGCTGGGGCTCCCAGAGCAGTTCCCTGGACTGGTTCCAGAGAGAGCAGAGCAAACTTTATGCACATATTGGGAGCATGTGTCTCTGTGCCAATTTGTCTGGTGGCGCAGAAGGGCTGTGCCAGGATACATATCACAGGCTTGCCATCTCAGAACTTGCATGTAGAAGGCAGTTCACAGAGCTCACCTACAGAATACTGTAGGAGAACAGTCAAAAATGCAGCTGCCTGGAGCAAAGTTTTGCTAACTGTGGAGCATACGGTACAGTGCCCAGGGAAAAGGGGACATTCAGATCCTTGAAAAAGGAGGAATTTCTAGGGTTATGCACACACCCAGAACAAGAGACATGTGCAGAAAGGACCTGGAAGGACCCTAACCCATTCCTTAGGCTATTCTCTAAACTTATTTTTAGGAAAGCTAAGCTCTGAAGGAAAATGTAAAGAATGAGAAAGGTGGATTTTACATTTCCTTTTACTTTTCTGTTGTTTTTGTTGCTAGCTTCTGGCACCCAAGGAAATCTTTATCACAACTCTAGCTGGATCTAAATTTAGGGAACAGACATCTGGGTGTTTACATTTCAGAGACAGCATCTTAAAATATCAAAATTTGCAGGTTGCAATAAAAAGATTTCAAACATACAAAGAGAAAGGAAATGATGGCTTTGCACAGGATCAGGATAAAGATTTAGAAACCATCAACAAAGAAGACCAGAGATCAGACATACTAGGCAAAAACTTTTAATATGCTCAAAGAGCTAAAGGAAAACATAGACAAAGAGCTAAAGGAAATCAGGAAAACAATAGATGAACACAAAGAAAAGTGTACGTAAAGAGACAGAGATCATTAAAAGGAACCAAACAGAATTGAAGACCACAGTAAAAGAAATAAAAATTCCCTTGAAGGATTCAATAGCAGAATAAGTGAATTTGAAGATAAGACAATTGAAATTATCCAGTCTGAGGTGCAGGAGAAAATGAAGAAAAGTGAAGAGAGTCTGAGACTTGTGGGATACTATCAAGCATGCTCATATATGCTTTGTGGCACTGCCAGAAGAAGAAGAGAGAAAGGGACAGAAAGAATACGTGAAGAAACAATGGCCAAAACCTTTCCAAATTTAACAAAAAATAAGAATATATGCATCCAAGGATATCAAAACACTCCAAACAGGATAAATCCAAATAGGTCCACACTGAGACATATAATAATCTGTCAAATGCCAAAAATACAGAGAGAATTCTGAAAGCTGCACAAGAGAAGCAAAATGGCATTTACAAGGGATGTTCAAAGAGACTAAGTGCCAAGTTTTCTTGGGAAACCATGGATGCAAGAAGGCAGTGGAAGGGCATATTTAAAGTGTTGAAAGCACATACAAGAATTACCAAACAAGAATTCTATATTTGGCAAACTGTCTTTCTAAAATGAGGGAGAGACTAAGTCATTCCCAGATAAACAAAAGCTGAGAGGGTTCTTCAACACTAGACCAGCCCTACAGGAATGCTAAAGGGAATTTTTCATCTTAAAAGGAAAGGACAGGAGGGGTAAGATGGTGGCACAGTAAGGAGCTCCGAGAGTCAGTTCATCCTACAGTTAGTAATTACCCAGAGCTATCTAAAGTACCTGTTTGGGGGTCCCAGAAGACCAGAAAAGCACCCTGCAACATTCTTGGAAGAACAGAAGGCGGAGACTGCCCATCTGCAGTGAAGATTCATGAGTAGAGCACACCCCACTGCAGAAGCGGGTGCCCATTCCCTGCTGGCATTGCAAAATGCCTCAGGAGATATTCCCTTGCTGGAGTTGGAAGCTCCATTTCCCAAAAACTGGGGAGGAGGAGATGATCAGGCACTGACTTTAGCTACTGATTAGTAAATTCTGCTGGCTAAAGTCTAATCCTAAGAACAACTAAAGTTTGAACCTGTCCAAATTGGAAAGGGGCTTGTAGCCTCCATTTACTTCACCCCCAGCATGAGAGGAAGTGGAACTGATTGAAAATCACAATGCTGGTAGGGACTGGCTTCTTTCCACCCATGTCAGATTATAGCCCTAGCCTAGGCTCCAGCCCCACCTTCGGCAGGAAAGAAGCTGGGGGGACCTGCACCTGTTCTCCAGGTTCATCTATGTTGTAATATGCGTCACCACTTCATTTCTTCTTACAATTGAATAATATCCATCATATTTATATACCACAATTTGTTTATTCGTTCATCAGATGCATACTGCTACTATGAACATCAGTGTGCTGACGTCTGTTCATATCCCTGCTCTCAGTACTTCTGGATATATATCTAGTAGTGGTATTGCCAGGTCACATGGCAGACCTATATTTAACGTCCTTAAGAACCACCGTGAAAGACTGTTTGGCAGTTCCTAAGGAAGCTAAGTATAGATTTTATTTTTCACCTTTTTCATCTGGAAATTTGAGTGTTTAGCCAACTCTTTGAAGGTCCCTTCCTGCACTGAAAGTCTGTAGCCATAAGACTTGGCAGATGAAAGACAGTTCCCTTGGGCAGAATATTGCGTGCAGAGGACCCATGAAACTGAAGTTCATGTTTTCATAACATTATTTCTAGGAATGCATTGCAAAACCAATTCTGTCTAGTAAGTGCCAATAAAAATCTCAAAGGGAGAACTAGAGAAACTAAGCAAACCATTTTGGAAGAATAGAATACTAAAAAAAGCATTTTGCTGGAGAGAGAAGGAATGGGTTCATTCCACACTTTGAAACTTTCTGGCTGTGCTTAAAAAAAAACTCTTTCCTTCTCTGATTTTCAGTTCCTTCACCTGCAGAAATGAGGCAACAGGGAATTGAAGAGGTTAGTGTCTTACATATCAGGGAAATTCAGTGCTTCATGGAAGATCAGAATCAGAACAGGAGGGACAAATAGGGTGATCACTTCCTGGGGGATGGAGGAGAAGTAAAATTTGCTGGCTCGTGGATTGCAATATACTAAAGACCAAAGGTTTCTCATTCCAAAGACAAGATAAGCTTCTTAATATATAGGCTTTCCAGAATTTTAAGGATTAAGGATGTTTATTGATTCCCAGACTACAAAATTCCAAGAGTCTTGCCCTTGGTGTTGTATGCCTAGTTGTAGAGCACATGGCTCTTGTCAGCCTTTAATCAAAAATTAACTTCCAATGGTAGCAGAGAGAGGTGTCCATTCTCAATGTTCCTGATTCCTACTTCCACCCAAATAACCCCTTCCTTGGTGCAGAGCATGGAGGAGAAGCCAATATGACACCTCCCTATTGTTTAATATAATCCATGATGCTGATGAGAAGAGAGTCTGGCAGTTAGCACAGCTGAGTACTCTACCAAGGTCTGAGTCAAGAGGAGAAAGGAAACAGTAGGTTTATTATGTGATTACAAGAAAGCACATAACTTCTTTTAGAGGGAAGATTATGGAGAAAGGGAAGTCTCACACACAGCAAATGAATTGTAAATTGGTAATATCTAATAAAATTGAAGGTGTATATTCCCTACAACTCAGGAGCTTTTATAGAAAAGAAACTCCCCCATGTGTACAAAAGGAAGTATGTTCAAGACAGTCTATGGCAGCATTGTTTGAAAAAGGGGAGACTTGGCAACAATTAAATAAATTGTGTGATATAGTCATACAATAGAACACTTAAAGTAGTGCAAAACTATAAACCAGAGCAATACATGGATGAAGTTCATAAATACAAGGTTCAACAAAACAAAGCAATTTGGAAACATATCTATATGTGATACCATTTATATAAAGTTAAAAATTCTGTAAAATCATAATATAGATTGTTTAAGATAATTTAACCTGTAGAAACATTAGAAAACCTAACTAGATGTAGCAGTTTGGTATTATTTATGAATTCCTGGATTATGTTTATAAATTGGTCTGTTCCTCTAGGTGTAGTAGATTGTATTATCTTCAGGGGTTTCGCTTTTACTTGATTAAATAATGATTAAGGCTTTGATTGGGCCACATCAGTAGGACGTTGAGTCCCAGCCCCCCACAAGGGTGGGGACTCACAGAGAAAATGACAAGGCACAGGAGTTAGAATTTTGAGCTGGAGTCCCCGGGAAGTAAATACACAGAGAAGCAGATACGTGAGGAAAGAGAAAAGGCTTCACTGGACATGGCAGAGGCCCCAGGAAGAGAGACGAGCCATTCACCTGATAGTCTACAGCTGGCTTTGTAGAGCAAGCAGAGCAGCTGAGCCCAGAGAGAAACGAGCCCTGGGAGAGAGATGAGACTTAGCCCAGCCTACAGTTGATATTGGCAGAAGCTGGGACCACAGAGCCTTAACAGAAAGAGGAAGCCTGAACCCTTGCAGATATCGGCAGCCATTTTGGTCCAACACATGGCAACAGACTTGGTGAGGGAAATAACTTAAACTGTATGGCTTGGTAACAGTAAGCTTCTGCCCCAAATAAATACCCTTTCTAAAAGCCAACAGATTTCTGGTACTTTGCATCAGCACCCCTTTGGCTGACTAATACTCTAGAAATGATTTTCTTTTAAATTAAGTTAATGAGAGTAGATCATCTCTGAGAAGGAGAGAAGGTAATGGAAGCATTTAGGATTTTAGAGAGAATCCCAGTTATATCTAACACAAATATAGAATAATGTGAGGATATGACAAAGCCAGGTGCTGAAAACTGAGTTGTAGTATATATTCCATTTTGTTTTCTGAGTTTTGAAAACTATTTTATAATTTTAAAATGCTGATTACAAAAAAGTAAATGAATATGGCACATTTAAACGCAGGCATTTCTTTATTTGTATAAAAATTGCATTTGACATGTATAAAAAATAAAATGCAGATCAAATGCTAGAAACACTGAAGTAGAAAGATATGGGCCAGTAATAGATGATTACTTAGGAAAATTAACAGTTTCTGTAATAGGAGATTATATTCATTCATTGAATGAGAAAGACTTTAGCCATTCTTATAAAGGCTCAGGATTTTACTACAGATATAATGACATGCATATTCAATTTGCTCTAATTTTCCCATTTCTAAAATGGATATACTGGATTAGTCACATAATTGTTTCAAAGCTCTTTGACAAGTTAAGGGAGCTTCTAAATTTTTAAATAAAGTTGGCACAATTGTTTAGCCACAAAACATTATATATGCTTTAGTTCAGCAAGTACAGCTCAGGGGAATGCATTCTCACCATGTCTGTCTAAGACATATTGAGGCAGTGAAGTTCAAAAGTGTTATGTTCCTGTAGATTTCTATTATAGTAAAAATCCTTGAAGCATGAGAAGTGTACAGCCTTACTGATTTTCTCCCAGCATGCGATGCTGAATTTATATACTCTATTTTGGAAAATAAAAGAAAATCTATTGCTAAAAATAGTGGTCCTGCACAAATTATGTATTAAGTATGATCAAATACCACCTTTTAAAATTCCCACCCTTTATATGACATAAAAATATAAATTAAAAAACTTAGGAGTTTGAAGAAAAATGGTTAATGTATTCATGGCTTTAAGCATTGGCTTTTATTTTGCTATGTGTTTTACAGAATTTGATTTAAAAATAATTCTGAGCCAATACTGCATCTATTTATTTACGTATTCTCATTTGTATATGTTTTAAAAATCTGTTTCCAGAAAATCTTGTAAATTAAATACTTCCATAATTCATTAATTTGGTATTACTTGTAGAGTTAATATGTACAGGATATGGGAGGGGGGGGAGGGAGATGTACAAGTGGCATGTAATTAACATTTATTGAGTGCCAATTACATTCAAAGAATTTGCTCACAACTTTTTTTTATCGCTATCTTATTTAATTTCACAATAAGCTTGAAATGTAGATATTCTCATCATGCTGATTTTGGCAGATCCTCCCATCAAGAAGTGAAGTCTATTTCTCTACTACTTGAGTCTGAGCTGCCCTTGTGACTGGAGTTTGGCCAGCAGAATGTGGCAGCTAGGACGGTCATTTCTGAACTAAGCTCTCAAGAGTCTACATGCTTCCACTTGCTCTGTCCTGTAACTCTGCTACTGCCTTATGTGAAAAGGTCGGGCTAGCTTGCTGCAGGATGCAAAATTCTGTGGAAGAGGGTCCAGTTGAGACCATCCTAGATCAACTTATTGCCAGCTGCCCACCAAGCTTGTGAAAGAGGCTAGGCAAGATCCACAGCCTCTCCCCACACATGGCTGACTACAGATGGTTAAGTGACCCCAGCCAAGACCAGAAAAACCACCTAGCTGATTTCTAGATTTAAAAACAATAAGATATGCTTACTTTTTAAACCACCAAGCTTTGGGGTTATTTTCCTTCCCTGTACATTGCTACCATGTTTGAAAAAACATGCATGCAAGTGTGTGTGCACCTGCTTGAATGTGCATGTGAGTGTGTTAGTGTGAGTACACACGAGTGAGGTAGGTGAGTGTAGTTGAGTGTGCACATGACTAGTGTGGGTGTACGTAAATGAGTGTGTGTATGTGAGTGTGTGTGTACACATGTGAGTGTGTATACGGTGACTGTGCACCTAAGTGTGACTGTGCACGTAGGTGTGAGAGTTGTATTAGTGTGCATGCCTGAGTGAGCGTGTGAGTGTGAGTGTGAGTGTGTGCGTATGTGTGTGTTGAGGAAGGGGGAGGTGGTTTCCCAGTGTGTTCTCTGGGTCCAACTGCCTAGCTAGCAAAGAGTTACCTTTCTTCTGGATTTCATACAATAAAAACAAAGGTTGCATCTTGAAAAACAAAACTAGTTGATACATGGATGGAGATATTGATCTTTAGAAAAATGACATAACAGATTATAGAAGAATATTCAATAACTACTGTATAACATCAAAACTCACACTCTTTATATACATGGAATGCAAATAGTGAAATAAAAAAGAATGGATGAGTGGAAGAGTTACTCCAAAGAGGGAGGAGTTACTTTGAAGCGATTCAGATGGCCTTTCTTAGGAAGGTATCCTTGGGGCTGAGCTCTTTAATACCTGGAGAAGGTTTGAAGTTGAAGATAAGCTAGGCGCAGAAGCAGGAAGGTGGAAAATCATATTCAGAGAATGGCAAGTAAGAAAAGTACAATAAGTGTGACAGAGCCTTGGGAGATATGGCCTGAAAGTGGTTTTTGGTTTGTTTG
>PVKH010041816.1:0-10896 GCA_004027955.1 Chaetophractus vellerosus
TCTGCGTTGCGTCTCTCCACAAGGCCAGCTGTAGCCTATCCGGCGATCGGCTCACTCCAACATCAGAACTGCTTTTCAAATCTCCTTCTCCAAGTCTCCTCTCTGCTTCTCTCCAATCTCTGCTTCTACTTGAGACCACCCCCACCGAGGGGTGGGGCTCAACGTCTCACTGACGTGGCAATTAACGCCCTACTTATAATTTAATCATGCCCAGATGAACAGATGAGCTTACAAACATAATCTAATTTATATTTTTGGAATTCATAATTAATTCAAACTCAAACCATTACAGGCCCCATGTGCATGTCTCACTCTGCTATGCCTGTGGTCCATGCCTTGGACTGTGTACTTTTCTCATTTTCTTGTTAATAAACTCTTTACTCCCTTGCCTACCCTATAGTTGATCTTTAAATTCTTTTATGCAGCATAGCCAAAAACCTAGAAACCCAGAACCCAGAGATTTATGCCAGCAGGAGTTGCCTACAATCAGGAGCTGGCAATCAGATTGGAGCACTGAAACCTGCACAAGAGAAGTACAGGAGGCTGTAATGGGAAAGACAAAGATTTCCCAGGACTCCAAATATTGCCTGGAAGATTATTCCTATTTCTAAATCATATTTAGCAATGACCTTTAAAGAGATTGAATCAATTACTAAAAATCCCCCAACAAAGAAAATTCCAGGACCAGATGGCTTCACACATGTATTCTACCAAAAATTTTGAGAGGAATTAACACCAATCCTGTTTAATTCTTTCAAAAAATTGAAGAGGAGGGAAAATTACACAAATAATTTTATGATGCAAGCATCACCCTAGTCACAAAGGCAAATGAATATACTAAAAGAAAATTACAGACCAGTCTCTCTAATGAACATAGCTGCAAAAAGTCTCAAAAAAAAAATACTTGCAACAGTATATCAAAAGAATTATATAGCTTGGCCAAGTAGGATTTATTCCTGGTATGTAAGGCTGATTCAACATAAGAAAATCAATCAACATAGTACACCACATTAACTAATTGAAGGAAACACACACACGCACACACACACACACGCACACACATCATGACTGGTGCAGAAAAAGCATTTGACAAAATCCAGCATACTTTCTTGATAAAAAACACTTAGAAAGATATGAATAGAAAGGAAATTTCTCAATATGATAAAGAGCATATATGAAAAACTCATGGTTGACATCCTACTCAATGGGAAAAGGTTGAAAGCTTTCCCTCTAAGATCAGGAACCAGACAAGGATGCCCACTATCACCACTGTTTTTCTATATTGTGCTAGAAGTTCTAGCTAGAGCAATTATACAAGAAAAAAAAATGGCATCCAAATAGGAAAAGAGGAAGTAAAACTCTCACTATTTGCAGATGACATGATCCTATATTTAGAAAATTTGGAAATGTCTAAAACAAAGGTACTTAAGCTAATAAACAAGTTCAGCAACGTGGAAGGTTACAAGATCACACAAAAATCCGTAATGTTTCTGTGTACTAGTATTGAACAATGTGAGGAGAAAATCAGGGGGAAAATCCATTTTCAATAGTAACAAAATGACTCAAATACCTAGGAATCAATTTAACCAAAGAAGTACAGGACTTATATTCAGAAAACAACAAAACAATGCTAAAAGATTTCAAAGAAGACCTAAAGAAGTGGAAATATATTCTGAGTTCATGGATTGGAAGACTAAATATCGTGAAGAGGTCAATCCTACCCAAACTGATTTATAGAGTCAATGCAATACCAATCAAAATTCCATCAGCCTACTTTACAGAAATAGAAAAGGCAATTTCCCAATTTATTTGGAAGGGAAAGTCCACCCAAATAGCCAAAAACATTCTAGAAAAGAAGGGCAAAGTGGGAGGAGTGTCATTGCCTGACCTTGAAACATACTACAAAACTACAGTATGTCAAAACAGCATGGTATTGGCATAAAGGTGGCCACATTGATCAGTGGAATAGAATTGAGAGTCCAGAATAAAACCCTCACCTATATGGCCAACTGGTTTTTGACAAATCTACCAAGTCCACATTACCAGGACAAAACATTCTCTTCAACAAATGGTGCTAGGAGAACAGGATATCCAGAACCAAAAGAACGAAAGAGAACCCCTATCTCACTCCCTGTACAAGAATCAACTCAAAATGGATCAAGACCTAAATATAAAAGCGAGGACTGTAACACTAAAAGGAGAAAATGTAGGGCAACAACTTCAAGATGTTGTGGTAGGTGGTGGTTTCTTGGACCTTACACCCAAAGCACGAACAAAAGATAAAATACATAAATGGGACCTCCTCAAAATTAAACACTTCTGTGCCTCAAAGGACTTTATCAAAAGGGTAAAAAAGGCAGCTGTGGGAGAAAATATTTGGAAATCACATATCCGATAAGGGTTTAATATCCATGATATATAAAGAGACGCTACAACTCAACAATAAAAAGACAAAGGACTCTATTAAAAAATGGGCAAAAGACTTGAATAGACATTTGTCCAAAGAAGACATATGACTGGTGAAAAAAAACACATGAAAAAATATTCAACATCATTAACAATTAGGGAAAAGCAAATCAAAGCTACAATGATATATCATTTCATACCTATTAAAATGGCCACTATTAAAAAGATAGAAAACTACAAGTGTTGGAGAGAATGTGGAGAGATAAGAACACCCATTCACTGCTGGTGGGAAGGTAAAATGGTACAGCCACAGTTTGACAGCTTCTAAAGAAGTTGAACATAGATTATAGATAAAACTATACATATGTAAAAGAGCTCCAAAAGTATGAAGTAAAAACTGACAGAATTGAAGGGAAAAATAGTTCTTCAGTAATAGTTGTCATCTTCAACACCCACTTTCACTAATGAATATGATAAACTTTACAAAAGATCAGTAACGAAGTACAAGACTTGAATATTATAAATCACTTATACCTAAGGCATATACAGAATGTACTACCCAACCTCAGCAGAATACACATACTTCTCAAGTGCTCCTAGATCATTCTGTGGTATACACCTTCTGATAGGGTTCAGTCAGAAGGAGACACGCCTAAAGCAATGTCAACCCACTCCAATACAGTAATCAGGGTTGCCAGCAAAAGAAGGACTCACACAGGCTCTGAGGGAAAGATGTTTTATTCACATGGAGAAGAGATAAAGCAAGGTCAGCTCCACCAGTGAGTGTCAGATCCCATAGCCAGTGGGTCTCAATCTAAGTACAACACAGGGTAATGTTCTATGCACAGCAGCCCTCTCCGGTGTTCATGTGCTTCTGCCATGAGGAAACCTGCTCCCACCCCACCGGGGCTAGATATAACAGGGTGTGAGCTGGTGAAGCTCATAAAAATGCCCACCAGACAGAGTCAGACTGTCTTCAGAGAATGTTTCCATGAGCTCAGGACAATAGGGGAAGGAAGGTACCTGCAGTCCCCTTACCTAACAAGGAATTGTGTTTTATCCTGCCAGGCTGACACACCTGGTCCTGAGCAGAGGGTGTAGTTGTGGGTCTCAGGGAAAAGTGGCAGGCTGCACTAGACTGCCCCCTACCACTATAGGCCATAAAACACGTCTCAATAAAATAAAAAAGATTGAAATCATAGAAAGTATCTCCTCCATCCACAAGGGAATGAAAATAGAAATCAGTAACAAAAGGAAAACTGGAAAATTCACAAATATCTGGAAATTATAACACATTCAAACAACCAATGGGTCAAAGAGAAATCATAAAAAATTTTAGAAAATTCTTTAAAGTGAATTAAAACAAAAGTACACCAAAACTTATGGGAGGTAGCAATACCATTACTCAGAGGGAAATTTATAGCTGCAAATGCCTATACTATAAATGAAGAAAGATCTCAGATCAGTAACCTAACTTTAAGAATTAGAAGATCAAACTAAAAGCAAATCTTGTGGAAGGAAAGAATTAATAAAGATTAGAGCCAAAATAAATTCAATAGCTAATAGATAGAAGAGAATCAACAAAACCAAAAATTGTTTTTTTTAAAAGATCAACACATTCCTGTACACAATATCTAACCAAGACACAGAATATTACCAGGACCCCAGAAGTTCCTTCCTGCCCCTGATGTCACTACCTCCCAAGAACAAACACTAGTTTAACATTTAAAAGAATATATCCCTTTTTTCTGTTTGAGACTTCACATAAATGGAGTCATACATCATAAACCCTTTTGTATATCGCTTTTCCCCCCACATCATATAATTTTCATGAATGTATCTGTGCTGTTGCATGTAATTGTTGGCATTGATTAGCGTTGCTATTAGTATTCCACTGTGTGAATATCAAACAATCAAGTGACTCATTCTTTTGATAATGGGCCATCGGGTGGTTTTCAGTTAGAGCTATTATGATTAGGGTTGTTTTGTGAATTCTGGAACTTGTCATTTGCTGATACATGAAGACATTTCTTTTGGGTATTTACATAGGAGTTAGAATTTGGGGGACATAGGTTTATTCTGTTCAGCTTAAGGAGATACTACCAAACTGATTTCCAAAATGTTTGTACCAATGTTCACACCCACCAAACAGTGTATGAGATTTCTGATTTATCCACATCCTTGCCAGAATTTGGTATTTCATTTCATTTTTCCTTTTATTTTTTATTTTTATTTTTATTTATTTATTTTTTTAAGATTTATTTATTTTATTACATATCTCCCCTTCCCCCCGTTGCAGCGACGTGCCGAGACTTGGTCACTGCGCAGGCGCGGCTTTCCCTGCTTGTGGGCGGCTTCTTCTATTCACGGCCAGCTCTTGCTTCAGTTCACGGGTGGCTGGCTGCGCTCCATTCGCGGGCGACCTGCCCTGCCGGTGGCGGCTTTTGCCCTGTCCGTGGCAGCTTTTTGCCCTGCCTACGGCGGCTCTGGCCTGCCCATGGCAGCTTGCCATTCTCAAGGCGGTCTGCCTGCTAGGAGAGGTCCCCGGGAACCGAACCCGGGGCCTCCCATGTGGTATGCTGGCGCCCTATCCACTGGGCTATTGAGCCGGCCCTCATTTTTCCTTTTAGCTTCCTGACTGTTGTGTGATGGTACCAGTTTGTGGTTTTATTTGTATCCTCATGTGTTTTTTTGTTTGTTTGTTGGATTTTTTCTATAATAATTTAAAAAAAATTAAAGATACTTAGATTACATAAATGTTACACAAAAAATATAAGGATTCCCATATGCCCCACTCCCCACATCTCTCACATCCTCCCACATAAACATCCTTCATTAGTGTGGCACATTCATTGCAATTGATAAACGCATCCTGGGGCTTTGCCATTAAGCACCAACCATAGTTCACATTGTAGTTTGCACTCTCTCCCACACAGTTCTATATGTTATGTGATGATATAAAACGGCCTATATCTATTGTTGCAATGTCATTCAGGATGATTCCCAAGTCCTGAAAAAGGCCCCATATTACAACTGTTTTTCCCTCTCCCTGCCCCCACAGCCTCCACTGGTCACTGGCTCCACATCAATGTTGTAATTTCTTCCATTGTTAGAATCACAATATATCTATATCTAGAATACCAGTAAGTCCACTCTAGTTCTTTCCCCAATCCTGAGGATTCTGGGATGGTTATGTCCACTCCATAACTAATTGAGAGGGGCTTATATCCCATGAGGAAGATGGATGGTACTATCCTGCTTGTAGCTGCAGACTCTCTCTGTTCCTTAGGATGCTCATTGTCCATCATCATCTCCTTGTTAGTTGTCCTGGGTGAGTCCAATGATTGTAGAGTAGGTGTTACAACTCCACTGAGTTTCCAGGCCCAGCTGGCACATGGACAGCCCAAAGACTCAAGTCTCTTGGATGTACAGCTACAAACTCCAGCACCAAGTATAAGTTTAAATAGAAGGGACAGATGAGCCATGTGTAGGGAAGCCATAATTGAGTCCAACTCTGTCACTCTCAGGAGCACAAACTCCAAAGTAGGGCCCACTGGCAAGGCACCAAACTCTGGAGCTATCTGCCCTGACCATAGGACCTGGTATCTCCAGAGCCCTCAGGAGCCCCACTATCTGTGATAGTATCCACTTTGGCAGTCTATGAGATCCTGCTGAGATGTACATAAGTGTTATCTCTGGGATGACCTTCCAAAGTATTCTCATGGTTTTTAAGGATATTGAGCATTTTCACCTGTTTTATTATCCATTGAATAACCTCTTTGAATGTGTTCTCCATTTGTTGGCATGTTCTCCATTTCTATTCTCTTGTGTGTTGTGTTCTTTTTTTTTTAAGATTTATTATTTATTTATTTTATATCTCCCCCCCCTTGCTGCTTGTTCTTGCTGTGTTCATTTTTGCTTTTTGCATTCTTCTATGTTTGCTTGTCTCCCCCTGCTGCGGCATCCCGCCGAGTCAGTTCACCGCGCGGTGGCTTGCCTGCTCGCGGCAGCTTGCCTTTGCTCGTGGCAGCTTGCCAGCTCATGGCGCTTGCCTTCTCAAGGCGGCCTGCCTTCTCGAGGAGGCCCCAGGAACCAAACTTGGGGCCTCCCATGTGGTAAACCAGGGCTCTACCAATTGAGCCACAGCTGGTTCCCTGTTGTGTTCTTTTTTATTAGTTTGATAGAGTTCTTGATGCTGGATATGAAGCCTCTCTTTCTTCCTCTCCATCTCTCTTGATGAGATTTAAATCCTTTAAACAAAATATAGTGTGTCATTTCACCTGAATGTTTAATGGTTTTGTCCTGATTAAGAATATTTTCTTATTCTAAGAATGTTTTTTCCTAAAAATGCCATTATTTATCTTTAAATAGACCAGCAATTTATCTTTAAATTAGATCAGCAATCCATTCAGAATCAATGTGTTGTATTCTGTCGGTAGTGACTGAGATCTGTTTGTGTGTTATTCCAATATGGTAAGAAATCCCAGTATATTCTTAAAATATTGCAGTATGTTTTCCATCCATTTGCTCTCACTTGTCATTGCTTCCCCCATGTTCACATTGCCTCACCTTTGAACTACTCTGCTGATTCTCTGCATCTCTTCTGACTCATAAAGTCATTAGCAATCCCACAGGACTACACAACTGAAGTTTCTCTTGGTGTTAAAGATACCAAATGTGCCTGGGCACAGGAATGACTGGTTATTCCCATTTTAAAGGAAAATGTGCTGAATGATGGAATGGCCCGTGGGGAGTATGTTTTCCAAAAGACCTGACACAGCCCCATTCTGGCTAAAACTTGCCAGTTAGGGAAACCTATTTGCAATTTAGAGGGCAGAGGTGAAGGAGAAGCCTGTCATCGCAGGAGACCCTGGTGACCAGATGAAGACTTTGTTGCTTTCCCCACCAGCTTAACCTCACAGCCAAAGCAGCCAGAAGCAGCACCTTCTCAGACATCGCCTTGGGCACTGGCTTTACTCCACTGTGCAGATTCAGGATGAAGTTAATACTATTTGTGTGATCCATCAGCAGTGTTCTTCCATACATTTCACTGCTCATACTCCTCCCAAACTTCTACCTAATTCATACAATAATTCTTTTACTTTTACACCTGCTCTGCTATATAATTCTTATACTCAATGTTCCTGTATGCACATATTCCTGACCTCAGAATAACAGCTGAGACAACTGAATATTGGCATGCAAAAGAATTCAAGTGGGGAAGCAGATGCCGCTCAAGTGATTGAGATCTTGCCTACCACATGGGAGGCCCGGGTTCGGTTTCTGGTGCCTCCTAAATAAAACAAGCAAGACAGTGAGCTGACGCAATGGGCTGGCACAATGGGCTAATGCAACAAGATGATACAATAAGAGACACAACAAAGCTGGGAGTGGAGGTGGCTCAGGTGATTAACAGCCTCCCTCCCACATGGGAGGTCCCAGGTTTGGTTCCCAGTGCCTCCTAAAAAAAAGACCCACACACAACAGACACAGCAAATGCAAACAATGAGGGGGTGGGGAGAAATAAATAAAATAAATCTTAAAAAAACAAAAACAAAAACAAAGTGGACCTCTAACTCATACCACAAACATAAAAATAACTCAGAAAGGATCAAAGACCTAAGTGTAAGAGCAAAAAACTATAAAAATCTTAGTAGAAAACCTAGGGGTGAGTCTTCAAGACATTGGGATTTAGAGGATAAGTTTCTTACATGTGACCCCAAAACTACAATCAACCAAATTAAAAATAGATTATTTGTCACCAAAATTAGAAAGTTTTGTGATTCGAAGGACACGATCAAGAAAGTGAAAGGACAATCCACAGAATGAAAGAAAATATTTGCAAATCATGTACCTGCTAAAGTTCTAATATGCAGAATATATGAAAAGCTCTTACAACACAACACTAAAAAGATAAACCAATTTACAGGGAAAGGACAGAGCGATTGAGAGGTGACTGCTAAAGGGTGGGGTGGGGTTTTCTTTTTGGAGTAATAAAAATTCTCTACTATTGATTGTGGTGATGAATGCACAAGTCTGTGAATATACCAAAAGCCATTGAACGTACACTTTGCATTGATAATATGGCATATGAATTAATCTCATTAAAATTCCTTAAAAAAAAAAACTCAGCTAATTAAAAAAATGCACAAAGGAGAGACGTGCTGGCCTGCGGAGGAGCAGAATCCGGACTGCCTGCAGGGGCTTCGGGCCTCGGGGCCTGCCGGGGGACTGGCGGGAGCCCTGGGGCACGCAGGCGCCTGGGAGCGGGCAGGGGTGGAGCGGCGGCGCTGGGCCCGGAGCGCGGGGAGGCCTCTCGTCATGTCCCTTATGGGCCCCCGTCTACGCCCACTGGGGGTGGCCTGCGCTGCCTGTTGGGGCTTCCGGTGCTCCAGCATCATTCCGCTGCCTTCCGAGCCGCCGCTTCAGCCTCTGCGGCCTGGCAGGCTTACGGGACGCGGTGCGCCTGCGCGCGCTGCTGGCCGTGTGCGTGCTGGCGTCGTGCGCGGCGGATGCATGGTGCGGCGCGTCCGCTAGGGCAATGCACTGCGCGACAAGTCCAAGCGGAAGACGCAGGAGGGCACGCCCACAAGCTGACCAGCGGCCACTTTGCTGTCCAGTTGCAAGACCGTCTACCTGCTCAAGACCGCCTCCCCAGCAGGCAGCTAAATCCTGAGGAACACGTGGAGGCAAAGGATCAGGAAGTCATTTTCTAGGATCATAATATGCCTGAGGAGATCCTGAAGAGTATTACCGTCTGGATTGACTCACTTGATGTGACACGGGAGTATACAGAGGACCTTCACAACTATGGTGTGTGTGGCTGTAAATGGCAAACCTGTGCTAGGAGTCATCCATAAGCTATTTTCTGAGCATACAGCATAGGCGACATAGACGGTGTTTCAAATGTGAAAAGCCCGCACTTCTTACAAGGAGAAAACCTGAAAGGGCTTCGTGTTGCTCCCATTCAGGGATGGTCAGGCAGGTTGCTTTACAGACATTGGGAAACCAGACTACAATTTTACCGGCTGGTGGTGCTGGTTATAAAGTTTTAGCACTCATGGATGTGCCTGGGAAGTGTCAAGAAAAAGCTGATCTCCATAACCATGTGACATACATAAAGAAATGGAATAGTTGTGCTGGCAATGCCATCTTAAAAGCCTTTGGAGGTGTAAGTGTTTAATTTTGAGTAGGTCCCATTTATCTATTTTCTCTTTTGTTGCTCATGCCTTGGGTGTTAAGTTCAAGAAACTACTGCCTACCACAAGGACTTGAAGATGTTTTCCTACATGTTCTTCTAGGAGTTTTAGGGTTTTGTTAAAAGGGTGAAAAGGCAGCTGACTCAATGGGAGAAAATCACATACGTGACAAGGGTTTAATATCTATGCTCTAGAAAAAGATCATACAACTCAGCAATAAAAAGATGAACTACAGAGCAGATGTGGCTCAAGCATTTGAGTGCCTGCTTTCCACATTGGAGGTCCTGGTCTTGGTTCCTGGTGCCTCCTAAAGAAAAACGGAAACAACAAGCAAAACAAACGTAAAAACCAAGTCAAGGGAGCCAATGTGGCTCAATGATTAAGCACCGGCACATACACGGTCCCGGGTTCAATCCCTGGTCCCCGGTACTTCAAAAATAAACAAACAAAACAAACAAAAACTACCCAATTTAAAAAATGGATAAAAGACTTGAAAAGACAATTGTCCAAAGAAGATATACAAATGGTGAAGAAACACATGAAAAAATATTCAACATCACTAGCAATTAGGGAAATGCAAATCAAAACTACAAATAGATATAATTTCACACGTGAACTTGCCACTATTTTAAAAAGTCAGAGGGAAGCAGACGTGGTTCTAGCAGTTGGGTTCCTCTCTCCCACATGAAGTTCCCAGGTTCGGTTTCTGGTGCCTCCTAAAAAGATGAGCACACAACAAACATACACAGCAGACAGCAAGTGTAAACATTGGGGGGGGGGGTGTTAATAAATATTTTTTAAAGTTGGAAAACTGTACGTGTTTGGGAGAATGTGGAGAGATAGGAATGCTTATTCACTGTTGGTGGTAATGTAGATGTTAAAGCCATTGTAGAGGACGGTTTGGCAGTTTCTAAGGAAGTTGAATATAGACTTGCCATGTGACCCAGCAATACCAATACTAGGCATATACCCAGAAGAACTAAGAGCAGCGACATGAACAGATATCTGCACATCAATGTTCATAGTGGTGTTATTCACAATTGCCAAAAGTTGGAAACAACCCAGGTGTCCATCAACTGATGGATGGATAAACAAATTATGGTGTATACACATGATGGAATATTATGCAATGGTAAGAAGAAATGAAGTCATAAAGCATATGACAACATGGATGAACCTGGAGGACATTATGTTGAGTGAAGCAAGCCAGACACAAAAAGACATGATTGTGCTATTATGAACTAAATATATAATGTAAACTCATGGAGTCTATAATTAGAATATAGGCCAC
>PVKH010041817.1:0-10896 GCA_004027955.1 Chaetophractus vellerosus
GCATTGAAGGAAAGCTCCGTCATAGCTGGATATATGCTTAAGGAACAGAGATGCCTCAGACTGTAATTCCAACAATAATGCTTTAAAATATCAAAAGGTCCAGGTTTCAACAAAAGATTACAAAACATACAAAGAAACAGGAAGCCAAGACCCAGGCAAAGGAGAAGATTGAAGGATTAGAAACCATCAGTGAGGAGGATTAGATCTGGGACAGTCCAAAGACATTCTTAAAATAGTCCTAAATATGCTCAAAGAGCGAAAGGAAAGAAAATCAGGAAAATGATAAATAAAGAGAATAACAATAGAAAGATGGAAATGATGAAAGGAAACCAGAGCTAAAGACCACAGTTACAGGAATTAAAAATTCCCTAGAGGGGTTCAACAGCAGATTGAAGCTGGCAGAAGAAACAATCAGTGAAGTTGAAGGTAAGACAATTGAAATCATCCAGTCTGAGGAGCAGATATAGAAAAGAACAAAGAAAAGTTAACAAAGCCGTAACAACCTGTGGGACACCATTGAGAATACCAATATACACATTGTGGGAGTCCCAGAAGAAGAGAGAGAAAGGGGCAGAGAGAATTTTCGAAGAAATACTGGCTGAAAGCTTCCCAAATTTAATGAAAGACATGAATATACACATCCAAGATAATCAAGGAATTCAAACAGGATTAACCAAAATAGACCCATAATACGCTATGTTATAATATGATACTGTTGAATGACAAAGAGCATTCCAAAGCTGCAAGGGAGAAGCAATGTGTCACATACAAGGGAGCCCCAATAAGATTAAGTACTGATTTCTCATCATAAACCATGGGGGCAAGTAAGCAGCATATATAAAGTGCTGCAAGCAAAAAGTTGCAAACCCAGAATTCTATATCCACCAAAACTTTTTCAGAAATGAGGGGAAGGTTAGGACACACCCAGATAAACAAAAGCTGAGATACTACTAGACTTGACCTACAAGAAACATAGTGTATGCTATTAAAAAGTTAAGTATGAGTCTAGGTTTTCTGTTCAGATGAAGGGAGAGTTCTAGAATGGGTGGTCGTGTGATTACTGCAACATTGTGGATGTGATTAGTTCCAATGAATGGGATGTTTGGGAGAGGTGGGGAAGGAAATATCTATGTTGTGTGTATGTTTCCACAATTAAAAGAAAGATAAACTAAAGAGATAATTAAATGCAATACATGATACTGGATGGGATCTAAGAATGGGGGAGAAAAGGCTCAAAAGACGTAACTGGGACATAAGAAAAAATTATATTCCATACTGTAAGCTTTGTATCAATGTCACACTTCTTGAACTTGATAACTGCACTTAATGTGATTATAAAAGTGAATTTTGGGACATGGATGTGGCTCAAGTGATTGGGCTCCTGCCTACCACATGGGAGGCCCTAGGTTCATTGCCCAGGGCCTCCTGGAGAAGGCAAGATGATGCAGCAGACAGGGGTAGCAACCTGATGCAACATAGAGGACGCATCAGAGACAAAAGACTGGGCCGGCTGTAGCCCAGTGGATAGGGCGCCAGTACACCACATGGGAGGCCCTGGGTTCGGTTCCCGGGGACCTCTCCCAAGGGGCAGACCACCTAAGAAGGCAAAAGCCGCCGTGGGCAGGGCAGAGCCGCCGTGGGCGGGGCAAAAAGCTGCCACGGGCAGGGCAAAAGCCACCTGCGAACGGAGCAAAAGCAGACCCGCCCACAAGCGGGGCAAGCCGCCTGCGCAGTGAGCTGACTTGGCACGTCGCCGCAGCAAGGGGAGACAAAGCAGACATAGAAGAACACACAAAAAAAATGAACACACAGTAAGAGCAAGCAGAAAAGGGGAGGGATATGTAACAAAAAACAACAACAACAACAAAAAGACAGTAAGAGACACAAGAAACCAGGGAGTTGAGGTGGCTCAAGCGATTGAGTGCCCCTCTCCTACATGGGGGATCCCGGGTTCAGTTCCCAGTGCCTCCTAAAGAGAAGACGAGCAGACAGTGAGTTTAAGGAAGGGGTGGGGGATAAATAAATAAAATAACTTTTTTAAGAAGTTAATATCGGGGAGCAGATGTAGCTCAAGTGGTTGAGCGCCTGCTTTCCATGTACAAGTTCCCATGTTTGATCCCCCGTACCTCCTTAAAAAAAAAAAAAAACTCATTGGGGAGCGGATGTAGTTCAGTGGTTGAGTGCCTCCTTCCCATGTATGAGACCCTGATTCAATCTCTGGTACTGCCTGTAAAATAAATAAAATATATCATTGTAGGAAATGTACATGGAAATATTACCTATTCAAGGAGTATAATGTGTGCAGCTTGCTCTCATGTTTAGAAGGTGGATGGATGGATAGATAGCAATAGTGGCAAAATGTTAAAATTGTTCAGTATCGGGGATGGGTTATGTTAGAATTCTCTCTATGGGGTTTGTATTATTTTTGCAGCTGTCCTGCAAATTGAAAATTATTTAAAAATTTAAATTTAAAAATATTGAGATTTTTTTTTCCCATACCACATATCTCAATTTGGACCAGCCACATTTCAAGTGCTCAGTAGCAACATGTGGCTAAGGACTACTGTATTGGACAGCAGAGATGTAATGTACCCCGGATACCATATAGAATGGCCAGTAAAGAACTGTAAGGAACTTAGACTGTGATTATAAAATCAGGATGAGATAGGAATAGAGTAAAAGAGTAAAATGTGGGTGATTGACCAGGGGTTATTGATCCCTTTATAGCCTTTTCCTTTATAGGCTTTATGGTCATAGGTGTATGTTCTTAAGCAGATCAGTTTTTAGAGAAAGTTGAGGATCTGGGAATTAATTCTTTTGTACCATCCTTTCTCAGTGTTGCCTTTACAGTATTCATGTTCTGTACCCCAGTAGAAGGCCACTTTATGTAGTAATTGGTAGACAGTTTAGGCTTATAATACACACTTCTTAAATTTCCTTGAGAATTTAAAACAGCACCTTTCTGTAACTATGGTTGAGTTTACTTTGGGTGAATACAATGTAGAGAACAACTGTCTTAAAAGTTAGTCTTCATCTTTCTTGATGCTAGAATCTCCATTATTTCTGCATTTTTTTTAAGGTATCAGAACTCTGCTTTCATGTCCCTCAAAATCAGCAGCTGGAAGTATGCTTGTTGTAAGATCAGTAATTGAGCCTTAGGAAAATGCTTTGCTTTCTAAAGTCTCTCTGCCTAAAATATCCTTGTACCTGCTTATAAAGTACCAAATGGATGAGGAAGAAAGGTTAGACCAGATAAGCATGAGGCATTTTTTGTTACAAGACAAACCCTTCTTTGTATGTATGTTTGTGTATACAGGTGACATGTACAGCCATGATGGAAATGCTGATGAGCCAGAATGGGTGAAGACAGAGAGGGAGCAGTTTGTTGAGTTTCGAGATAAGAACCGTGATGGGAAGATGGACAAAGAAGAGACCAAAGACTGGATCCTCCCCTCAGACTATGATCATGCAGAGGCAGAGGCCAGGCACCTGGTCTATGAATCAGACCAAAACAAGGTAAGTCTGGTGAGGTCCAAATATTCGAGCAGTGATCTAAGTCTGCTCCTAGGGGATTACCTAAAAAATAGAACATTGAAGGTCTTAAATTAGTCTGAGTTGACTAAGGATCTAAATTGAGCAATTAAAGACTTTCATGACAACACTAGCTATCTGATCTCATTTTAAAAATCCCTTTGCCCAGTGTTCATAGCATTGGAGGAGCTTCAGAAAAGATCCTCTGTACGTGGCCTGTGGCCAGCGTACATTACCTGTTATCTTTGGATCCTCCAGGAAATTTTCTGTGCTTTTTGAAGGTGGGGATAGGGGTGTGTTTCCTTCGTGTGTGTGTTCATTCTGCCTACTGAAAGCTGCTTATTTCCCTTTTAAATCAAATATGCTTTTTAAAAGTAGGTCCATTAGAAGAGGTTATAAATCAGCTTTTCTTTGGAGCCTGAAACAGTTGTTCTTGGTCAGTTACCTGAGGCATTCAGTTCATTACAAGAGTGGTTTATCACTAAGCCCTGTCACCTTTTTCAGAGATTGGAATGCTCTGCTTAAAGTAGCTGAAAATCAAACTAAAGCTGAGGATTTTAGTATTTTAAACATTCTTTTATCTGGTCTTCTCTTCAGTTTCAAATGCACGTTCTTAACGGGCTTTTTTAGGGTCCATCCGTTTTGAATTTTTGACAGAGTCACTTCAGTAGTCGGGCTAAATCCTAAAATATGTGAGAAAAGGAAACTCATTTAGACCTCTGTTGGGAATTTAGCGTAGATTAATTTTTTAGATGAGTATCTGAACCTTCATTTGGGATTGTATTTGGAATCTAGTTGGTGACTAGGGCAGAAGGGAGATGAAGTCTGTGCTTGAGATTGAGCAGATTTTGTTGTTCCTACTAGACACTGATTCGCTTTGAAGTATTTGCCCTGTTATTCTTGACCCTCTTACCCATATCCAGGAGATGTCCCATATTTTGCTCTAAAGGGAGAGTTGTCCTCAGGAAATAAACCTGTATTTTTCTAGCATTGCATTACTGAAGTATAGTATATCCATCCTTTCACTTTTAATTTTCTTGATAAGATACTGTCTTCATTGCTGTTTTCTTCCTCTTTGTGTTTGGGGGGTGGGGTGGGGAGGGTGTTCAGGGGGGTAAGAGTGGAGTTCACATTTCACTTAGAATTAGAATCTTAAATCCTGATTAAATCTTACTGTTCCATAGCAGTATTTCTGAATGGAGTGGAAAATATAGTCTGCCTCAATTCACTGCTCTCTCTAATTTCAGGATGGCAAACTTACCAAGGAGGAGATCGTTGACAAGTATGATTTATTTGTGGGCAGCCAGGCCACAGATTTTGGTGAGGCCTTAGTACGACATGATGAGTTCTGAGCTGCAGATAGAGGAACCCATGTTTCTTCGAAAGTAATTTATTTTTACAGCTTCTGGTTTCACATGAAATTGTTTTCGCTACTGAGACTGTTATTACAAACTTTTTGAGACATGAAAAGGCGTAACGAAAACCATCCCATCCCCATTCCTCCTCCTCTCATCAGGACTGGAGGGAGACTGTGCTTCTGATGAACAATTGTAATTATTATACTTGTGTTCGTGCATTTACACTTTGTATTGTGTATAACATGTGTTTATTTTTGTATTTGTTCTCTGGTTGGGAATATGATATGAAGGATCAAGATCCTCACCTCACGCTTGTAGGTAGACATTAGTCCTTCACTATTTCTCAACCCCTTATATAGTTTTTATAATTTTTGATTACTTTTTAAGCCTGAGATCAATAAATGTTCAGGGGAGACAAGGAAAAAATGTACCCCACAATCTATATTTAGAGAGATATTTAACCTTGCCATTGAAAATTATAACATTTCAGAGGTAGTAGGGGCCACATATTCCTTTCAGTTGCTCTGACTCTAGTAACTGATCCTGATATTATCTGAGTGAGGAAATATCCCTGTAGTATAAGAAAACTTGGCTCAACTTTTAGTAGTTGTCCCCTACTCCCACCCCCATTGGAGTACCTGCTTGAGGATTTTGTCAAGCACAGCTGTGGTGAGAAGTTAGGATCAGTGTCTTGAAAAATCAGTCAAGTAGTGAGTGAGCGCTACTCAGCTATAATTAGAAACAGCTGGAAAATTAAAGGAACACTAACTGTTTTCAGGGCATGCTCCCCCCACCCCCCCACCCCCGTGTATATCTGTTAAAATGCTCAAGATTGTCTTGCCTTTTGAGATCACTGCAAGTGCTCTGTCCTGGCACCTCTTTCCTCAGAGGTTCGGTTGTACTGAGAAATTAATCTTGCTTTCACTGCAGTTAAGATTTACTCCTTTCCAATCATGTCGTTGAAAGTGCCTTTAACGGACAAGAGAAATGATCACTGAATGGGGATTCTCTTAAACTCTTAAGATGGGCAGGGGGAATTGGATCACCTCATACGAAAGCTTAGAACCTCCCAAATCAGTGGGGACTTTTTGCTTCCCTTTCTGTTTTGGACAGTGGTAAAATTGCAGTATATTAGTTAGGAACTTGATTGCAGTGTTCTAATCTTATGGGCTGGTTTCCAAACTACATGCTGCTGAATTTACCAGGGATCCTCATACCTCAGAATGCAAACCACTTCCTACCAGGCCTCTTTCTGTATCAGCTGGAGAGCTTGAGGCTTGCTCAAAGATGAGAGGACCTACAGAGAGGGCTCCTTGGTTTGAGGACTGTTATTCACCCTTCCTGCCTTTGACCATAACTCCCCATTCTCCCATCTTCTCTGCCCCCGCCCCCCCCACCTGCCCCCAAAAAGTTCATCATGGATCAACAGGTTACCACATCTTTATAAAAGAGAGAGATGTAGAACGAGCTGAAGAAAGTGCCCTCTGTTCCAAAATCCACTTTACCTGTCTTTTACACTACATGAACTCTGTTTTGGTTTCTTTCTTACAGATGGATCTTTTTTGAAAAGAGTTATTGTATTCCAAGTTTTTAGCCCTCAGGTTACTAAGACTAATAACTGTATATATAACCCTTTAATTCTTCATGTATCTTTCTGGATAATACATTCTTCAGGTGGTGCTGGGTGGTTATTATAATCAGAAACTGGGTATATCCTTTGGTCTTCCATGATCATGTTGAGGTGGACTACTTGGTATGATAAAAAGCCAAATGTTACTTAACTTCATTGAATTGCTCTTGATTGGGTACACACTTTTTAAAAGTTTAGCCCCAATATAGGGTAATAGAAATTCTCTGCCCTCCAGATTCCTCATATTTATCTTTTAAGAAGACCAGAGATGATTAATAATACCACCACCCTGGCGTAGTGTGAGAGAGCACATCAAGTACTGTGGTAGGAGAGCCTCAAAGCTCACTAGGTGAATGGAACCCAGGCCTTAAGGTAAAGTCACCCACTTAAAGGCAAATCTTAATCTGCCAAGAAAACAACTCTGGATGATGCTAGCTGCTTAGCATCAAGTATTTCACTCTAATCTCTATAATGATCCCCTGGATTGTATTTTTGGTTTAAATCAAGCCTGAGGCTGGTCAACAGTAGCTACACACCTACATTGTGTGATCTGTGAATGCTAGCTCTCTTGAATTTGGATATTGGTTATTTTTTATAGAGTGTAAACTGAGTTTTATATTCTATAATGCAAACCAGGTACCTATCTGTTTCTAAATAAAACTGTTTACATCCCATGTGGGTAAGTATGTCTTTCATTCTCTAAGAAATGGAACTTTTGCTTATGGGTGCTATAAAATATGTCACAAGGGAACTCTCCTAAAAGGTTTGCCGTACCCTACCCCAAACTCAATCCTCCTCTAAAATGGTCCTATTTCTGAAATTTTCTAGCATCCTTTTTACTACAGCAGTAACCCTTCTCTGCTCTTCTTAGGCCATATGCTTGGAGAAGATCCCACTTGTTCATTACATAATTATCTGATACCAAACACAAATTATTTCTGAATGTGCACACCACATTTATCTTGATTTTTATTTCAGAGAGGCTATGGGAGTGGGGCTATAAGGTAAACCAGTTTTCTCAACATTTGGTATAGTTCCGGAACAATAAGTTGTGGAAATTCATTTCAAGAACACGTAGGGCATTAAACTATTTAGTAAACACACAGCCTAAGACAGATGTATAGGTTTAGTTGAATAGGAGGGGAGAAAAAAAGAGAAGCACCTGGAATAATCCATGCTGGCTCAGGGGCAAATGGACATGGCTGCCCCTGCCAAGGCTGTAGCAATTATTGACAGATAGTCTAAAGAAGTTCTTTTAAACTCAAATTTGGGGCCTACTAAAATTTTGGGGTCCCCCCCCCTTTCTTTATGTCTCCCATTTCTAAGATGTTTTAAGTTCTAATTCAGAATACCGTCCTCTCAGAACAGATCGTCATAGGAAAAAAATGTTACTAAAAAGGAAAAGAATTTGTTATCCATGTACTGAAAAAAGATCAGCCTTGGTCCTTTATAATTAATTGCCTTGTACATAGAAATCCATTCTTTTTTATTTTATTCTATTTTTTTTTTAATTTATTTTATTACATATCTCCCCTTCCCCCCCGCTGCGGCGACGCGCCGAGAGTGGTCTCTGCGCAGGCGCAGCCCTCCCCGCTTGTGGGCGGCTTCTGCGTTGGTTCACGGCTGGCTTTCAGTTCGTGGGTGGCCGGCTGTGCTCCATTCGTGGGCGACCTGCCCTGTCCGTGGCAGCTTTTTGCCCTGCCCACGGCGGCCCTGGCCCGCCCATGGCAGCTTGCCATTCTCAAGGCGGTCTGCCCGCTAGGAGAGGTCCCCGGGAATCGAACCCGGGGCCTCCCATGTGGTATGCCGGCGCCCTATCCACTGGGCTATCAAGCCGGCCCCCAGAAATCCATTCTTGAGGTGCCACAAATGGTGCCCCTTTGGAGTCAAAACTGATTGTTTAAATGGACTTTGGGATGGTCAAAATAGTCCAAGCTGGGAGTAGTAGCTTGGGGGCAAAAATGGAATAATAGTAGGGAAAATGAAAAATTGATTCTCTAAACTCCCCTTCCCTATTTAAAAAAAAAAATATTGTTAGTTGTTTGATTTTTGATGGAGAAAGTGGAAACTTACTTAAATGTAAAATGTAAAAGTTGATGCAAATGGGCCAGTATAGGTTCCTTAGTTGGGGCCAATTTGGCTAGAAAAGAAAGTAGAATATTCAGTTTTCTGGGAGCTGAACATGTCAGATTCTTCTCTCATGGAGGTTCCCATATACAATCTCCCTTATACAAGCTTGGAAATAGAAGGAAAGGACAGAATTGGAGATAGCCCTCTTGGCAGAGGAGAATTGGAGATAGCCCTCTTGGCAGAGGAGATAACACCAGGAAAAACTTCACACAATTCCTTATACCTAGAATCGTCAGATGGTTTTGATTTTGTCTTCCCAATCCTGAAAGCTGGCTAGATTCCAGTCTAGGACTACCTGCTACTCCCGGGTCTCCAGTAATCACTGCACATTCTTGCTAATTTCAGGGCCTCATTGTTGGGAAACCTCACAGACCAGGCTGCCTCATGAGAGAGCACTGTTAAGAGTGGGCCCCAGGTTAGGCCCACTCAGCCCACCAGTACTAGAAGGTGCTTCCAGTTGGAAAGGACTACCAATTCTGTTTCTATCCAGGAAGTTTCAAATTAGTATTGAATCTATATTTGGGACTGAGGAAACAAAAATAACTATCAATATTTCTCAAAGTAAGGATTTTGCACTATAAGGCTCCTAAATTCATCTAAATTTTAGTTTGTCAGATTCAGGATTTAAGATGGGTAGCCTGCTGGTACCTTGAGATGATTAACTGTTACAGAGATTTATGCATGTGTTATGATTTCTGTGCTCCATATAGGCTTCTGCAGGCTAGAAGTTGGAAAAGAAAGGATTAAGAGCTCATAAAACAAGGAATGGAAGTTTAGAGCAACTATTGATCTGACAGGTTTTCAAGCTCTTTCCAAAAATGGAAAACTTTCATTTCTCATCCTGCTCTTTGGAGCACCTTGATTTTTTTTTTTTTAAAGGATTTATTTATTTACTTTTATCCATTTTTAACCCCCTTCCCCATCTTTCCTGTTTTTGTGTCCATTTCCTGGGCAACTCTGTGTTTCCTGCCCTCTCTTCTCGCCCTTCTGTCTTCACTGGGATTCGATCCTCGTAACCTTTGATGTGGTAGAGAGGCACCCTACCGCCTGCGCCAGCTTAGTTCCTAGTTTTCCAGCATGTCTTGGCTCTCCCTTGTGTCATCTCGCTGCGTGGCTTGGCAGGGCCTGGGGGGCTCACTCGCCTGGCAGTGTACCCACGCATGGGGCCTGATGGCTCACCTATATTATTCTTTTTTTAATCTTTGACGGGAGGTCCCGGGGATCGAACCCAGGTCCTTCCATATGGGAGACAGACGCGCAACCTTTTGAGCCACATCCATCCCCCTAGGGCAGCTTGATTTTTGTGGCTCAAGTTTTATTCTCCCTGAATTCTATTATCTTGTCTTTCTTCCCTATGCTTAGCAAGGTCTTCCCAGCCTACCAAGGGTTTCTGTGGCTTCTCTTCTCCACCTCTAGAAACCTTCTGAGTAGAGTCCAAGGTATTCTTGAATTTAAAAGTCCTTGGTAAGAAGAGAATCAGGGTCTTGTGGAAGCTCAGAGGAAGTTCTTAAGTAGAGAACTTCATCTACTTGTTCATGAAATAGTAGATGATGGGATTGTAGACAAAAGTACCCTTGGAGAAGGCAGGAATGGTGAGAAGCCATAAGTCCAGCCCTCAGGGCACGTAAGACAAAAGGATCCCACCATCACCACCACCATGTGGCTCACCTACTCAGCCTTCGGGGTTATAGCTGACTCCTGCTGAGCTACATCCTAGAGCAGAACACAGAGACCATCAAGTCTTACTTCTCACTGGCCCATAATTCAGATCTCTAGACCATTTTCTGTAAGGGGAACAGCCACTCTAATTGTCCCTTTTCTGTCCCAGTTTCTGGCCTAGTCTTTGTGCCTCTCGCTCCTTGAGGGTGGCAGGATGGGAGTGGCTTTCTGGGCTATGACATTGGAAGGGGCATATGTATCTCTTGACATTCAGAATCTACCTCTTTGATCAGGGATGGTTTCCCCATTATTCTTCATTCTATTTCATCATTGTCCCCACCTCCACTTCCTTCACTACTTTGAGATAGTCCTTCCACTTGTTATGGACATTTCTTGAAGCCCTATGTCCAGAGCACTCACCCCCTCTCTCCCACCTGGAGCCCTCTGACCCACTCCTCCCAGACCATCACATCAGCCACTCAGTTCTGAGGGCCCTTAACAGCTGACAATTGGAGAAGCAGATGATGGAGAGTGACACAATGAAGCAGAAAATGAAAAAGAACCAGGTATAGTACTTGCTGCGATATT
>PVKH010041818.1:0-10895 GCA_004027955.1 Chaetophractus vellerosus
CCAAAAATCAAAGAAGAGTTGTGAAAAAAAAAAAACAAAAAACACTAGGCAAGAGAGAGAAATTGTCAAAGTAAATTCACCAACACGTTCAGATGCCTAGACATCAGCAAATATTACACGCCATACTAGGAAACAGGAAGAGATGGTTTAGCCAAAGGAACAAACCAAATATCCTGACAGATACAGGATTTAAGACAACTAATCAATGATAATCACACAAATCTCCTAAATGAAATCAAAGAACTGAAGGCAAATATGCCTAAAAAGATAAAGGATAGTAAGAAGACACTGGGTGAGCATAAAGAACAATTTGGAAGCCTGCAAAGAAAAGTAACAGTGTATGGGAATGAAAGACATGATGGTTGAGTTTAAAAATATATTAGAGGCACATAACAGCAGATTTTAATTGCTTGAAGACAGAATTAGTGATTTTGAGGACAGAACATCTGAACTGGGCAAGACAGGAGCACAGAAAGAGAAAAGAATGGGAAAAAATTGGAACAGGGTCTCAGGGAATTGAATGACAATGCGAAATGCACAAACATATATGTTATTGTGTCCCAGAAGGAGAAGAGAATGGAACTGGGCAGAAAGAATATTTGAGGAAATAATGACCAAAATCTTCCCAAGCCTTAAGAAAGACATAAATATCAATATCCATGAAGGACAACATACCGCAAACAGAATAAATCTGAATAGACCTACTCCAAGACATCTACTATTCAGAATGACAAATTCAGGGATAAAGAAGATTCTGAAAGCAGCAAGAGAAAAAAGCAAAGCATCAGATACAACGGAACCTCAATAAGTTAAGTGCCAACCTCTCGTAAGAAACCATGAAGGTGAGAAGAAAGTGGTATGACGTATTGAAAGTACTGAAATAGAAAAACTGCCAGACAAGAATTCTGTATCTGGCATAACTCTCATTCAAAAATGAGGGTGAGTTTAAAATCTCCATAGACAAACAAAAACAGAGAGAGTATATTACCAACTATATTAGTCAGCCACAGGGGTGCCTTTTGAAATGTACCAAAAATTGGTCAGTCTTTATAAAGGGTATTTATTTGGGGTAGAAACTTACAGTTACCAGGCCACAAAGCATAAAGTTCTTCCCTCACCAAAGTCCATGTGTTGGAGCAAGACGGCTGCCGACATCTCCAGTGTTCAGGCTTCTGGGTTCCTCTGTTCCTGGGACTGCGTTTCTCTCCGGGCTTAGCTTCTGTTTCCTCCACAAGTTCAGCTGTAGACCATGAGGCTCTCTACACGTTTGCGTCTCTCCACAAGGCCAGCTGTAGACTATCAGGCCACCAGATCACTTGTCTTCTCCTGGAGCGTGCCTCTCCACATCAGAACTGCTTCTCAAAAATCTGCTTCTCCAATCTGCTGCCTAGCCTTTATACTTGAGACCACACCCACCAGGGGGCGGGGCTCAATGTCCCACTGACGTGGCAGTTAATGCCCCAATCACACCCAGATTAAGAGGTCAGTCTACAAGCATGATTCAATTTATATTTTTGGAATTCAAATTACATAAAACTGTCAAACCATTACACCAACAGACCAGAATTACAAGAGGTACTAAAGGGAGTGCTGCAGCCTGAATGGAAAACCAAAGGACAAAATGGGCAAACTAAGTAATGTCTTGAACTCCCCAATCAAAAGACATAGACTGATAGAATGGAAAAAAAATATGAGCCATCTATGTGCAGTCTACAAGAGACTCACCTCAGACATAAGGACACAGCCAGGTTGAAAGTGAAAGGTTGAAAAAGATATACCATGTAAACAGTAACCATAAAAGAGCTGGAGTAGTGATACTAATATTGGACAAAACAGTTTAGATGCAAAACTGTTATAAGGGATTGTAATGGTTTGACAGTTTTATTTAATTATGAATTCCAAAAATATAAATTGGATTATGCTTGTAAACTGATCTGTTCATCTGGGCATGATTAAGTTATGATTAGGGCGTTAACTGCCACGTCAGTGGGCCATTGAGCCCCATCCCTCGGTGGGCATGGTCTCAAGTATAAAAGGCTAGACAAAAAGCAGCAATGATGAGAGAAGCAGATTGGAGAAGCAGATTTGGAGAAGCAGATTTGAGAAGCAGTTCTGATGTTGGAGTGAGCCGCTCGCCCGGTAGTCTACAGCTGGCCTTGTGGAGAGACACAATGCATAGAGAGCCTCATGGTCTACAGCTGAACTTGTGGAGGAAGCAGAAGCTAAGCCCGGAGAGAAACGCAGTCCCAGGAACAGAGTAACCTGGAAGCCTGAATACTGGAGACGTCGGTAGCTGTCTTGCTCCAACATGTGGACTTTGGTGAGGGAAGAACTTTATGCTTTGTGGCCTGGTAACTGTAAGTTTCTGCCCCAAATAAATACCCTTTATAAAGACTGACCATTTTGGTATATTTCAAAAGGTACCCCCTTTGGCTGACTAACACAGGGATGAAGAACATATTATTAAAAGGGGCAATTCACCAAGAAGAAATAACTATACTAAATATCTATGCACCTAACCTGAGTGCCCCAACATACATGAGACACGCACTGACAAAACTGAAGGGAGAAATAAATGTCTCTACAATAATAGTTGGGGACTTCAATACACTGCTCTCAGTATTGGATCGAACATCTGAAAAGAGGGTAAATAAATAAACAGAGACCTTGTTAATATGATAAATGAACTAGACCTAACAGACATCTATAGAGCATTTCACCCCAAAATGGCAGGATATACATTCTTTTCAAGTGCTCATGGACCCTTCTCCAGGATAGACCATATGTTGGGTCACAAGACAATTCTCAATAATTTTAAAAATATTGAAATTATACAAAACATTCTCTGATTATAATGGAATGAAGCTGGAAATCAAAATGGATAGAAAAAGGGAAAATTAATAAATTATGGAGATTAAACAGCACACTTAAATAATCAGTGGGTCAAAGAATAAATTGCAAGAGAATTCAGTATATATCTCAAGATGAATGAAAATGAGAACACAACATATCAAAACCTATGGGACACTGCAAAGAGAGTGCTGAAATGGAAATTTATAGTCCTCAATGCTTACATTAAAAAAGAAGAAAGAGCTAAAATTGAAGATCTAACTGCACACCTGGAGGAAATAGAAAAAGAACAGCAAACTAATCCCAAACCAAGCTGAAGGAAAGAAATCATAAGATCAAAGCAGAAATAAATGAAATTGAGAATAAAAAAGCAATATAGAGAACCAACAAACCCAAAAGGTGGTTCTTTGAGAAGATCAACAAAATTGACAAACCTTTAGCTAGTCTGACAAAAATAAATAAAATCAGAAATGAGAGGGGGGACATTACCAATGACCCTGCAGAAATAAGAGAGATCATAAGAGGATACTATGAACAACTGTACACACAAAAAAAGTAGACAATGTAGATGAGATGGACAAATTTCTAGAAACACACAAACAACCTACACTGACCCTAGAAGAAACAGAAGACCTCAACAAACCAATCAAAAGTGAAGAGACTGAAAAGTTATCAAAAACCTCCCAAAGATGAAAAGCCCAGGACCAGATGGCTTCACAGATGAATTCTACCAATTATTCAAAGACAATATAATACCAATCTTGCTCAAGCTCTTCCAAAAAATTGAACAGGAAAAAATACTGCAAAACTCATTCTATGAAGCCATATCACCCTAATACCAAAACCAGATAAAGAGAACATGAAAAAAGAAAATTACCAATATCGCTAATGAATATAGGTGTAAAAATCCTCAACAAAATACTTGCAAACTGAATCCAAAAGCACATTAAGAGAATTATACACCACAATCAAGTGGGTTTTATCCCAGGTATGCAAGGGTGGTTCAACTCAAGAAAATCAGTGTATTGAACCACATTAATAAATTGAAGAAGAAAAATCACATGATCATCTTGATTGATGCAGAAAAGGTGTTTGACAAAATACAGCATCCTTTCTCGATAAAAACACACCAAAAGATAGGAATAGAAAGAAGCTTGCTCAATATGGTGAAGTGCTTATATGAAAAACCTACAGTTAACATTGTTCTCAATGGTGAAAGACTGAAAGCTTTTCCACTGAGATCAGGAACCAAGACAAGGATGCTCACAGTCATCACTCTTATTCAAAATTGTACTAGAAGTTCTAGCTAGAGCAATTAGGCTAGATAAAGAAATGAAAGGCACTCAGATAGAAAGGAAGAAGTAAAACTTTCACCATTTGCTGATGATATGGTCCTATATCCAGAAAATCCTGACAAATCCACAACAAAGCTACAAGAACTAATAGGCGGGTTCAGCAAAGTGGCGGGATAAAAGATTAATATGCAAAAATCAATAGCATTTCTTTATACTATTGATGAGTAATCAGAGGAGGAAATCGAAAAAAATCCATTTATACTAGCAACTAAAAGAATCAATTATTTAAGAATAAACTCAACCAAGGACATAAAGGACCTGTATTCAGAATACAACAAAACATTGCTAAAAGAAACTGAAGAAGACGTCAATAAATGGAAAGATATTCTGTGTTCATGGACTGGAAGGCTAAATATCATTAAGATGTCAATTCTACCCAAACTGATTTACAGATTCAATGCAATCCCAATAAAAAACCCAATAGCCTTTTTTGCAGAAATGGAAAAGCCAATTATCAAATTTATTTGGGGGAAGCAGATGTGGCTCAACTAGTTGGGCACCCACCTACCACATGAGAGGTCCCAGGTTCGGGTCCTGGTGCCTCCTAAAGAAGGCAAGCAGACACCGGCACATACCGCAGTGAGAGCTGGACGCCGCCCCCAGCCGCATCGAGAGCTAGACGTCGCATCCTGCCTAAAAGCACAGATGCCACAAAGCCAGCAGATGCCGCAGCCCATGGGGAGCGGTTGTAGCTCAGGCCATTGGACATTCACCTCCCATGTGAGAGGTCCCAGGTTCAGTTCCCGGTGCCTCCTGGAGAAAGTGAGCAAAGAAGAAGCAGACAGACAAGTCTGGGGGAGGGGTGGGGGATAAATTAAAATAAATAATTTAGAATGGTACAGCCACTGTGGAGGACTGTTTGGCAGTTCCTAATGAAGTTGAATATTGACTTGCTATGTGACCTGGCAGTACCACTACTGGGTACATACTCAGAAGTGAGAGCAGTGACACGAACGGACATCTGAACACCAATCTTCATAGCGGTGTTATTCAAAATTGCCAAAAGATGGTGTCCATCAACCAATGAATGGATAAACAAATTGTGGTGTATTTACAAGATGGAATATTATGCAGATATGAGAAGACATGAATTCGTGAAGCATATGACAACATGGATGAATCTGGAAGATTTTACCTTGAGTGAAACAAGCCAGACACAAAAGAACGAATACTGTATGATTGAGCGATTATGAACTAAATATATTGTGTAAACTCATGGAGTTAATAAATAGAATATAGGTCACCAGAAAATAGAAGGAGGGTAGAGAATGGAAAGCTAAGGGTTAATCTGCAGAATTGGCAAAAAGGTTGTTCATAAATCTTTGGAAATGAATAGAAATGGTGAAAGCACATCATTGCGTTTATAACTAGCAGAGCTATTGTATGGGTATGACAGTGGTTGAAAGGGAAAGTCTAAAGACATGTATATTACTAGATGGAAAGCTAAAAAATGTAACATGGGATTGTATAGCATAGTGAAACCTCATGTGAAATACGAATATGGGTAATATTGCATATATGACTTTTTACAGATAAACTAGAGATGGAAACAGAATAGCAGCTATGGATGGCAGGTGAAGCACAGAGAGATTGGGAGGTTTTTCTTTTTGTCTGGTTTTTGTGTTTTTATATTGTTATTATCGGAATTAATGAAAATGCTGTAATAATGATTGAAGTGGGGAATGCACAACTATATGATTATACCAAATACCATTGATTGTATGCTTTGGATGGATTTGTGCTTTATTAATACCTATCAATAAAATTGATTTGTTTAAAAAAAAAAGTCCTTTCTATAAATGGGTTCACACCCGCGGGACCGTAGATTAAGATTCAGAGCGTGTCTTTGTTGGGGGACGTGATTCAGTTGCCCACATGGGCTCAGGGGACTTGAAGGGTGTGAGTGAGGCAGCGACCCCCGCGTGAGCCTGCCGGGGCTGTGGCCCTCCTGAGCCACCTGTAGCCTGAGGGGCCACCCTGGCCAGGGAAACTGCCTGGCTGGGGTGTACTTGCAAAGTGGGAGGTGGGCTTTATCCACCCCACTGGCGGGTGGGGCCTCTCCTCATCCTCTCCCGAGGTGCAGAGTCTTTCTACCCACTGCAGACATGGCCTGGGGTGCCAAGTCCTTGGAATTTCTTCTGCCTTCGCCACTTGTCCTGAGGGACCCTTGGGGGACACATGGTAGAAGAGTCAAAAAGTGGTCAGACTAGAAGTTTTGGAGTCTTAAGTGAAATAAAATTGCCGCCTGCATTGGGTATTGCCGGGAGGGACTTCTTTCAGAGAAAGGCTCTTCCAGAAGAGAAAAACAATGGACCCGCCGCAGGGGCTTCCCAAGAAAACGGCACGCACCCTCTCCCACCCAGTGTGCCTTGCTCTTCCTCTAAATCAGTTTGCCAAAGGGCTGCGTTTTAAGGGGGGTCTTGCTGTGCTCGGGGTACCCATGTAGAGTCCTGCGGTGGCTGTACCCGTGGGCGCTGCCCCGTTGCTTAGGTACCTGTCTCTGTGCTGGACTCTCTCTCCAGCAGCCTCCTGGGGGCCGGGTGGACGTTAGGCTCTGGACGTTAGGCTGGGGGAGGCGGAGGCGCACAGACCCCCACGGCGAGCAGCCCGGAGCTCGGAGGGTGAGCGGCAACGGGAAGGCCTTCACCAGAGGCGGTGTGGGGGGATGAGGAAGGCTTCCTGGAGGAGGCGGCCTTTGGACAGGGCCTTGAGGGCAGGAGGGAAGTCTTGCCTTGCCTCCCAGGCTGTGAGGTCCCGAGAGCGGCTTCTCTGTCAGGAGCTTTCTGCTTCTCCTGAAGGACAACTGCGGGTCGCCCAGTCAGAAAGTGACCGTCAGGGCCAGACCCAGCCTGCTGCGCCCTGGAGCACCCCCAGGCGCGAGACTGCCCGTGGCTGCTCGGTTGACAAGGGCAGGGGCCTTTCGGGGGGGGGAGGGGGGCATCTGGCTGCTGTGGGTCCTGAGCCACCAGGCCCCTAAGTGTCCATGTCCACAGAGAGGGGCCCCACCAGGCAAGGGGTGGAAAGGGTGGAGGACGTCGGGGCCTCTGCCAGGCCTGAGGACGCACCTGGGAAAAAAAGAGTTTTTTCAACTCCATTTTTGCTTTTCCCTTCCAAAGAAGTCAAAGACAGGCTGGAGTTTAGCCTGCATGTTTTTGACTCACGTCTTATGTGGTGGAATTTCATTCACGTTTTTTTTTTTTTTAAAGGTTATAAAAAACACATTGATTAAAAAAACACATTGCTGGAAATCAAAATAAAAGTAATGAATAACATTCAGCATAATAGTGACGAAAAGCAAAACAATCTTCAGCTGTGGTTAGAAGTTGAGTTCAAATTGAAGGTGCTTTTTATTTATTTATTTATTTTATTTATTTTTTTATAAAGATTTATTTATTTTATTACATATCTCCCCTTCCCCCCGCTGCGGCGACGCACCGAGACTGGTCACTGCGCAGGCGCGGCTTTCCCCGCTTGTGGGTGGTCTCTGCGTCCGTTCACGGCCGGCTTTCAGTTCGCAGGTGGCTGGCTGCGCTCCATCCGCGGGTGACCTGCCCTGCCCGCGGCGGCTCTTGCCCTGTCCGTGGCAGCTTCTTGCCCTGCCCACGGCAGCTCCGGCCCGCCCATGGCGGCTTGCCATTCTCAAGGCGGTCTGCCCGCTAGGAGAGGTCCCCGGGAATCGAACCCGGGGCCTCCCATGTGGTATGCTGGTGCCCTATCCACTGGGCTATCGAGCCGGCCCCTGAAGGTGCTTTTTAATGCTGATAAAATAGCTGTCCTTTCCAGGAAAAAAATATTGTACTATATTTTATCAAGTGGCAAAAAGAGGGGAAAAAGAAATTGGGAGAAAATAGCTTCAGGTGAACATGGGGTAGATGCCAGGACACTGCGGGGTGGACGGCGGGGCCTCCCGGGCTGGGGTCAGTGGGCTCCGCGGGCTGCCTTAGGCAGGGGGCTCCTGCCTTCAGAGGGGAGCGCGGGGTCGTTGCAGGATTTGATCAAGAGGAGCAATTATTTTCTGTGGCTGAGTGTTTTATCCCCACTCCTCTCCGCCCCTGAGCCTGTGCTGTTTGCCTCACAGGTTGCGTTTACATCGCCCCCCTCACTTCCATGGAGGGGACTTGCTGAGTAGAGCCTACTGGGTGGGGCTGTGGGAGACTTGGGCTCAGCTCCGGTCTCTGCTCTAATTAACAAGGGGATCTTGGTCAGGGGTCATCTAGCTCCAGCCTCCCCTGGCACCTCTCACAGGTGGGCCTGGACCTCTCCACCTGGCAGACCGCGGGATCTCCCACTTCTAAGCCCATCTTAAGTGAGGCTGTGTGACAAACCTACTGGCTGCTTACCCAGCACTCCCCTCACCCCCTCCCACCCATCTTCCACTCTAAAGATGCGAAAATCTGCTACTCATTTTCCCAGGCTCCCTGGTTGCTAGAGGTGGTCATGTGCTCTGATTTTGGGTTATGACATACATAGGAAATCTCCTGGAAAAGATTTTTTCTCTCTGATGAGAAGATGGAAATATATATGGAGAATTCCTTTTGCTGGAGTCTCGTTCTTGCTTTGGATGCTACAGTGTGCAGATGTAATGATTGGGGCTATGGCAGCCATCTTGCAACCAGGAGGGATAAACCTGAGCCACTTAGCCAAGTCACTGAGGATGGTGGTGCTGAAGGATGGAATGAATTTGAATCCTCTTTGAAGTTGTTGGCCTATAGTCTAGCTGAGGGACCACTTACCTGCTGGCATCTTGTGAAATAAACACATTCTCACTTTTGAAACCACTGGTATTGTTACTTGTAGCTAAAAGCCTCCTAAAGGCTGCAGGTGGGAAGGGTAGTAACAGGCTTAGTTGGCCATACTGGTGGGGAAAGTTGCATTGTACCTCTAGGCTGCAGACTTGAGTGTCCACTTGCTCAAAGTCCAGTGTCTGGCACAGGGCCTGGCACCCAGGAGGTGTTTGTGAATGAGGGCTCCGAACCTGATAGCCTTCTGGAGAACTCTGTGACCAAGCTCTTGATTCCATTTCCTTGCCAAGCTTTCCTGTTCTTTTGCTCTCCTGAACCTTAGCACATATGGCTGCACTTCACACATGGTCCCCTGCCCAAGTCTTGGACAGCCTCCCTCCCCACTGGTCTCAAACCAAATGGAACCTCAGACCATGCCTACTTCTGAGCGATGCTCAAGCAGACTCCTCTGTCCCCACCTCCAGCACCCAGGATGCTGTCGCCTGCAATGCTAGCTCTGGGGATCCCAATATACCTCCCTGAGGCACCTGTTCATCCTGGCCTTGGGGTCCTGGCCACCCTGGACAGCTTCCCCACACCGCCAGCTCTTCACCATAGCTCTGGCTGTCTCGTGGTGCACCTTGAAGAAGTTCTGCTCTCTTCTCTGAGCCTCTCGGTGGAGGGAGCCTGAGCTGCATCACAATCCCTGGGGAGCTGTCCCCCCACTCTACATGGATTGAGTGGTCTGGGGGAGGCTTGCGTGACTGCATCCATCTGCTCTCCAGGTGTTACTGATGTGTGGCTGCATCCCTTCTAAACGAGAATCCCTTGGGATCTGAGCATCAAGAGGGGCCAGAGGGGATTTTGATGGCCGTTCCAAAGCTTTGGAGATGCAATAGGATAAATCTTGCTGTGCAAGCTTGAGGAATATCACACCATGAACTCTGAAGGCAGGGGTGGCCTGATTCATATCTGCTTTCAGAGTTTGCACCCAAGAAATGTGTTAGGAATTAAACCAAACTTCCCTTGTGTTTCGGTCAGCCACAGAAGTGCCTTTTGAAAAGATACCAAAATTGGTCGGTCTTTATAAAGGGTATTTATTTGGGGTAGACGCTTACAGTTACCAGGCCACAAAGCATAAGTTTCTTCTCCTACCAAAGTCCACGTGTTGGAGCAAGATGGCTGCCGACGTCTCCAGGGTTCAGGCTTCCGGGTTCCTCTGTTCCCAGGGCTGCATTTCTCTCCGGGCTTAGCTTCTGCTTCTTCCACAAGTTCAGCTGTAGACCATGAGGTTCTCTATGCGTTACGTCTCTCCACAAGGCCAGCTGTAGACTATCGGGAGAACAGCTCACTCCAACATCAGAACTGCTTCTCAAATCTCCTTCTCCAAATCTCCCCAACTCAGATCTGCTGCCTAGCCTTTATACTTGAGACCACACCCACTGAGGAGCAGGGCCCAACACCCTCCTGACGTGGCCCAGTTAATGCCCTTACCATAACTTAATCACGCCCAGATGAACAGATTAGTTTACAAGAATAATCCAATTTATATTGTTGGAATTCATAATTAAATAAAACTCTGAAACCATTACACCTTGTTTTCTTCGAGGTACCAAGGATCCGAACACCCTCATGCCCTCACAGTCTGCCATCCCTCAGTGTGGTGGCCAAGAGCATGGGCTTCGGAGTCAGAGCCGGATTTGAACCTCTCCTCACTCTGATTCTGACCGACCGTGTGACCACTTCACTTCTTGGAGGCTCAGGATCCTCACCTGTGAAATGGTTATACTAGGAGTGCCTATGTTTGCTAGGCAGCCTCCACAGTGACACCCAACGAGCCCCACTTCTGGCAGTCATGTCCTTGGGTGGTTTGCTCCCCCATTGTATCAAGGGTGATCGGTGTGACCAGTAGAATATGGCAGAAACGATGGCTTGCTACCTCTTTTTTTTTTTTTTTTTTCAAAGATTT
>PVKH010041819.1:0-10897 GCA_004027955.1 Chaetophractus vellerosus
GGTGTGAGTTGGCAATAGAGATATGCAAAATATCACCACTGGATATGGCTATTCAAATGCTTATAAGAGGCAAGGTTCTGGATGAGAGTGTATTTGACGTCTTAACAGAGTTTTGTGAAGTATAATGGTGTTAGCTGGTTGTTCTAAATACACTCGATACAGTTGTTAAAGGGGCGAGCTCAATGCTTCAAATTCCCAATGGAAGCGTCACATGAAGGACATGAAAGTTTCCATGTGTGTGCCTTGAAAGAAAATCTTGTATCATGTAGCTGCACACTTGTGATTTCTGAAAACTAGATGGAGTCTCATTGTGCAAATAGCTGAAGTATTAAATTC
This sequence comes from Chaetophractus vellerosus, assembly GCA_004027955.1. Taxonomy (NCBI): domain Eukaryota; kingdom Metazoa; phylum Chordata; class Mammalia; order Cingulata; family Chlamyphoridae; genus Chaetophractus; species Chaetophractus vellerosus. The sequence goes on from PVKH010041819.1 coordinate 337, forward strand.
CCAGCCTTGTAGGGTGTCTGCTGTTAAAGTGAGGGCGTTAATTGGAAAGGAATGGGGTCCTGAAAATTGGAATGGGGACATATGGGTTGATAATGATGATTGTGGGGACATTGAAACCCTAGATTCTGTTAGCCTTAGCTGGATAAACCTGTAATGATCTGCCCTGAGAAATCAGCCATCCACCTGAGGAGATTAGCCCTGCCGTGCCTGATAAACCTAAAACCACCTCCCCTGAGGAAACAGCCCTCATACCTCTGTCTGAAGAGATTAATCCTGTTTCACCAGCTGAAACTACAATGGAATGCCCTGAGGTAATTGGCTTGCAGGAGACTTCTAATTCTTTGTATCCTGGCTAGCTGAGGTGCTTGCTGAGGGTAAAAGGAAAATGGAATGGGTAGTGGAAGAAGGTAGTTATAAAATACGAGCTACCGCACGTGGCCAGTTACAGAAACCACTGTAATGGAATGAATTTTTCTTCCTTGTTTTGTTATGAGTATGTTTGTATATATAAATTAAGCAAATATCTTTGTTTTCTTCCTAAGTTCTTATCATTTGACATAAGTTGTATTAACTTTATGTGGTAGTATTTAAGTTACGGGATATCACATTTGAGTGAATATTACCCAAAGACTTGTGAGTTTTCTGGGAAAAGTTGGTGCGTCGCCAGTGTATGCAGGACAGCTGAGTATTGTTAGGTGAAAATATGACTGTTGTTGTTTTAATTTAGAGATTACGTTTGGCTTAAGGAGATGTGTCTGGGTGCCAGGTTGACAAGAAGCGGACTGTGGTGGTGAAGTTCATGTGCCAGGTTGGCTAGATTATGGTCTCTAGTTATTTGGTCAAGCAGGCATTGGCGTGATGGTTACTGGGAGGATATGATGGACTCTGGGTGCTGGTAAAGCAAAAACCACAACAACAACAACAAAAAAAAACCCAAAGCAAACAAAAACACTTCTCTCTTTTAAAGCACTTGATTCTAAGAGGATGGTGCTGGAGTCAAATTCCTGTCAATGCCTAGGTCTTTACTCTTTTAAACTTAGCTAGAAGTAACATACAGAAAAGAAAGCTCTGATTCTCAAAGTCCTCTGCAGTTCTGTGTCTTGGCATTGATGAGACACCAAAGGAAAAGACCCAGCATTTCCTCGGGGGTTATTTCAGGCCATCCTCTTTCTATACTCTATCTTGTTACTATTACCAGTACTTTATAGATGGAGAAACTCAGGTTCAGAGAGTTTTAATAACCTTCCCACCAAGCAAGATTTGGTGTCTGACCTGCTCACTCCAAAGCCATTGCTATTTCCACCTTCCCACACAGCCTCTACCTCAACCACCTCAAAGCCAGCACCAATGCCAATAGTGTGTCTCCAACCATAGCTAGATAGGTTCACATTCCACCACTTTTTTTCCATAGTTTTCCTTGGAAGTTACTGACTGCTCTGCAAGTTTTAATCAAGCTGCTGTATTTCTAAATCAGAGCACACACTGCCCTTTGTAATTCTGTAAAGAATGCCAGACCTATTTTTATAAGCACAGAATCTCTCCTTCAATAGACCTATAGTCTGCAGTAGCCTAAAGGTATGACAGCAATTTTAATTACCTTCTTGGCACTTCCCCCACAGAACATTCTGAAAAATTCCCATGTCACTAGGGCTGTTTAAAGATTAATTTTTCAGTGGGTAGGCCCTCCTTACTTTGTCCTGTGAAAGCATCCCTGACAGTTTTTTGTAAATTATTAAATAAAAGCAATTATTCAAAAAAGGATGCTATATAGCCTTGGGGTTAGAGGGCAGGATAGGAACTCAGAGTCTCATGAATTTTAGTTCTTGCTTCAGGACTGTCTTCATGTGTGACCCTGAAAGTCAATCATCGTTTGTGAACCTCCAGAGACTGTCGATGAGCTGATGTGATTTCCAGGGATGTTTGCAATAATCACACATTTAAGAAGTCCAGAAAATGCTTTAAACACCTCCATAAATTTTATTTTCGTTATTCAAGTTGAATGTGAACTAACTTAAAAAACAAAACATAGGGGCCGGCTGGATAGCCCAGTGGATAGGGCACCGGCATACCACATGGGAGGCCCCGGGTTCAGTTCCCGGGGACCTCTCCTAGCGGGCAGACTGCCTTGAGAATGGCAAGCCACCATGGGCGGGCCAGAGCCGCCGCGGGCAGGGCAAGAAGCTGCCACGGACAGGGCAAAAAGCCGCCATGGGCAGGGCAGGTCGCCCGCGAATGGAGCGCAGCCAGCCACCCGCGAACTGAGAGCCGGCCGTGAATGGAAGCAGAAGCCGCCCACAAGCGGGGAAAGCCGTGCCTGCGCAGTGACCAGTCTCGGTGCGTCGCCGCAGCGGGGGGATGGGGAGATATGTAATAAAATAAATAAATCTTTAAAAAAAAACAACAAACAAAACAAAACAAAACAAAACATAGCATGTAAAGTTAAACAAACAAAATAAAACCCTCTGAGGTTGAATCAATACAAGGATACCTTCCAAATGCTTTATTACATATCAGAGAGTAGTTCATTTTATATTTTCTCTTTGAGAGGTTGATTGTTATGCAGTGATTAAAAAAAAATAAAAAACAAAAACAAACTTCAGGGCAGTGTTGGAAGGTAGTTGGAAGCTGTGATTGTCATCCTCAGTGGAGGAAACTGATTCTTTGTGCATTACCCAAGATTCCTCAGCCAATCCCTGGCAAGGTGACTTATTCCCAGCAAATGAACTTACTAGATTTTGAGATCTGTAATCTTGCAAACATGTCAGTGGAGCATGAGCCTCTGCTTTATATGCCTCTGTTATGGCTACAGTAAATCGCTATCATGACAACATGTTTCTCAAATAAAATGGATTTAGGAATCGAAATGATACCAACTGTGAATGGAAATCTAGGGGAGATAACACAAGTGATTAATGCAGTATTGATTCAAAGGATGAGCCAGTTCTTAAACAAAGAGTTTTCCAAATAGAGTAACAGTTTGAAGAGGGTTTACCGGAGTGGGGAATCATTTTCAAGAGAAATTAAGTTAAGGTGAGGAAAGAACTAGGGTGAGTTGGAGTTAGGTGGGTGAGGGCAGAGACCCACTTGGGACCATTTGAAATGGGACAAGTGAATGGCCCTCTTCTTACAACCTTGTCGAAAAAAGACTGCAGGGAGCCAGATGAGGGAAGTATGCAAAGGGTTAATATGAAATTTAGTACAATTCACTATTTCTTAAAGCAATCAGCCAGTGAATCTGTAATACGCCTACATAACCAAGAAGGGTGTCACAGAAAATGTCAAGCTTTTAGCTAGTAACGATTGAATGATTCCATACATTCCAATATCACAAAGGAAGAAAGAAAACTTCCTTCAATGAGTAAGAGCAGAAGAAATTTATTTTTCTTTTGTGACATTGGAAGGCATGAGCTTGGTCAAACCGAGGGGGAGCTATAAGCTTCCCGGATCTTTCTGGCTCTGTTTTTGTGTCTGGCAGATGCAGATGACCATGTCGAGTTACCTGTTTGGGGTCAGTGTGTTGAAGGAGTAAGGGAAGGAGTGAATGAAGTACCACAGACATTGTGGTTCCCTGGATTTGTAGAGTAGATTTGCTGCCTCACAGCCTCTATTTTTCAGGGTTACTTTTCTTTTGTGTAATTCCAAACCAGAATTCTTTGTGGTATCTTCAAGAGCAAACCCTAGTAGCAAAATGGTCTGGGATCTCAGTAAAAATAGGGACCTCCCAACACCATGGAAACAGAGACACATATGGTCATGGGTTAATGACATGCTCCATTCATTTGCTCACACATTTGTTCATTTAGTTATCAAATCTTTTTTTTTTTTTTAAAGATTTATTTATTTCATTACATATCTCCCCTCCCCCCTGCTGCGGGGACACGCCGAGACTGGTCACTGCGCAGGTGCGGCTTTCCCCGATTGTGGGCGGCTTCTGCTTCCATTCACGGCCGGCTTTCAGTTCGCGGGTGGCTGGCTGCACTCCATTCGTGGGCAACCTGCCCTGCCCGTGGCGGCTTTTGCCTGTCTGTGGCAGCTTTTTGCCCTGCCCACGGCGGCTCTGGCCCGCCCATGGCGGCTTGCCCTTCTCAAGGCGGTCTGCCTGCTAGGAGAGGTCCCCGGGAACCGAACCCGGGGCCTCCCATGTGGTATGCCGGTGCCCTATCCACTGGGCTATCGAGCCAGCCCCAGTTATCAAATCTTCTAGTGCCTTGTATGTTCCAGAGAATGATCTAAGTGCAGGAGATAAATGGTGAACAAAACAAGGAGCTGCCATTATAATGCTGGGGAGACAGAGAATAACAAAAATATCCTGTGTAATATGCAGTGGTGATATGTACTATGAAGAAAAATGAAGGCAGCTGGGAGGATAGAGTTTGAAGGGTGAGGTGGTGGCTAGTTTAGACAGGGATGGCCTCCACCATTAGGGCCATTTGAGCAGAGAGCCTGAGAGACGCAGGCATCTGGGGAAAATGTTCCAGGGAGAGGGAACAGCAAGTGAAGAGGCCTGAGGACTGGGCTTGGAATATCCCAGGAACAGCAGGGGGCTGATATTGCTGGGGCAGAAGCAAGGGAGGCTTTTAGGGATGAAGTTGGAGAGGTTTCGGGGCCAGATCAAGACTTTGGACTCTATTCTGAGTAAATGGAAGCCATCGGAGGGCTTTGAGTAGAAGAGTGATATAATCTGATTTGCACTTAAACAGACAGACAAAATCTCTGGCCTAGTGAGTAAATTTTCCTTGGTTCCCATGTTAATGTCCTTGGGGTCCCCTGGCAAAACACATAGTTAATATGCCCACACTTCCAAGGTGAAATCAATCTCTAGTAGTGTCAAGCTCTTAAGGGCAGGTGTCACAAAAAGGCAGCCTGAAGGGTGATCACAAAACAGTAGAAATGTGTGTGAGAGAGAGGGAAGAGGGCGGCGGGGCTGGGGGAGATGTGGCGTAAACGCTCTTATCTGTTACATCCTTGAGCAGGCAACTACAGCTGAAAGAACTTGAGGATAACTGACCATATTAAGTAATTGTGGCATTCAGATGACCAAAATATGTTTCAGATCTCCTGAGTCTCTTGAAGATAATAAATGCAAGGAATTGAACTGAAAGAAAAAAACTGAGCTCTTCATTTTACCTGGGCATGTTTTCAGTTGTTCCATTACTTTTCTCAAATGTCTTCCTGGACTCTGTTCACCTTTCTCTCTTTGTCAAGGTTTTTCAGTAAATGGCTTCATCCCTCCATACCCAGAGGTCAGGGATTTTCCCGTGTCTCATAAAATCCGGCTCGAAGGCTAACAGAGCAGGCTCTTGGCTGTACCACTAGGGATTCTTCCCCGACCCATGGTTTCTGGCTGGCACCTTCCCATCCCATCTCTCTCTCCCTCTCGTTCCAGAGAGCTGTCATAGCAGCAATTCAGGCAAGTCTGGCTAACCATGGAGCTTCCCCAGAGCCTGACACATCGCAGGGCCTCAAAAAATGCTGGATAGCTGAAGGAACAAATGAACTAATGAATAAGAGAATTGAAAAGACTACATATACTATGGGAAAATAGAAGGATGCATAAAAATACTCAGCTGGCATTTCCTAATTCTCAGAATTTCTCTGAGAAGGTCTCATCTCACCGAATTTTAGTCAAAGGATTTCTTGCATAGCTCCCTAAACAGTCAGATTTACCTGCACTCTGAGTGATTCTCCTTGGGCACCAACATCCCTTGGTTACATAGGAAGTAGATTTCCTGCACGGCTCTCTGAGTGTCATTTGAATCACTGTTCTCATATCCATAGGCATTTGTTCAGTTTAGTTCAAGGAGTAGTAACTGTTTTTGTGTGCAGTAACCTGTGCCCTGAACTGAAGGAAAAATACCCTAACTAGAAGATATCCTCACTGTGGAAATTTCCCCAAAGGTTTTGTTGCCTTCTGCATTTGATATGAGAGTTTAGCAGAAGCTTACATATGATTTAATTCTGAGAAGTACACTGCTAATTAGAGCCAGGATGCTGCCACTTATGGTTCATACCACTTTCAGCCAAGTCAATGAAAAAACACTTTTCTACCTGCCGTTTGCTGCCTCTTGGTTACAGACACAAAGAAGTCCCCCTCCACACATTTTGTGTTTCCTTCTAAAGATGCAAACCAGGTTAAGACACAATGACAAAGACTGTGTTCAAAATCTTTGAGAAGCAGAAACATTAAAAGCAGTTTTTGAGGGACAGCAAAGAATAATAAAACTGAAACCTGGAAAATATGTTCAAAGGAAAAATGCAAAATATATGGAAGAATGAGAAATGCAGTATCTGTATGACAGGAGTGCTCTTCAGTAACCTAGGTAAATTGGACACGGATTCCGGTTGCGATCAACAGAATCTACACCAGCTAGTTTAGCAGAAAAGGAAGTTTTTTGTTTGTTTGTTTTTTTAAAATAATGAGGGTGCTCAAGAAAGCCAGAAAATTAGTCTGGAGGGCTATACAACCAGGAACATCCAAACCTTATGACAGGACAGGACCATTTGAGCCAAAACCTATTGCAGCCTCTGCTGGGCGCCTACCCCTGATACTGCACCCCAAATGCTGTCCTCTGTCCCTGCTGGCCCCTGAAGCCAATGCTTCTGCTGCCTCCCTCCCAGAAAGTGGCTTCTGTTACAAGTGCCTGCCTCCTTACAAAACTCACATTCAAACAAATTTATCATGTGGCAATGTCTGGCCTATACTTTACCCAAAAGATAGGCTGGGAAAGCTAGTGTTCTCATTTCTACCTTGAAGAGGCAGGACTCAAAAGATGGAAAATCTCCCAGACACTGGAAAGGTGTTCAGAAGGTTTTGGGTAGCCAGAGAACATGACAGCATACCACTTTAACACACCCCTTGGCTGCCCAACATCAACGTCCTTCTTAGTCCATATTTAAACTTTTCTAAACAACTAACATTCCCTGTAATATAATGCAATTAGCCTTCATACAAACAAAAGCCTGCTCATCCTCTCTGCTTTTGTCAAGGGTAACATCTGCACCTCAAAGATGTGATTTCTTACTGGTTTCTTTTCTCATCTAGTTCCATTTGATATTCTATAGATTATTGTGTGTGGGGGGGAACCCTGAGAGTAGGAAGGAGTTGAAACGACCCCTACCCTTGACCAATGGGGGAAGGAGCTGGTGGATAAATACCCTCTTCTACCTCTCAAGTGGACAATTTTCAGGTGCATACTTCTTGGCTCTTCAGAAAGTCTCTCCATGGTGAAACCTCAGGTTCTCACAGTGGTGACCAGCTCAATAGCTCATCCTTGGATTGCCTTTCCTTCTTTCCCTCCTCCCAGTCCCCACTCCCAGGATAAACTCTGCATGAAAATCCTTGCCTCAGCCTTGGTTTTGGTGGGAAACTTGGTTGACACCTGGGTTCTAGACATTTGGCAACCACTCCAGTCCTCACAGTTAACCCCCTTTGTGCCTTTCTGTCGAGTGGAATAGAGAATCCAACATGGCCAGGTGGCAGACTTCTCTTCCAATGCAAAGGAGTCACTGCTGTCTGCTGATGGAAGAAATCCTCTCGAGTACTGCTTTGTAAGGAGCTGAGTTGTCATGGGTGACCCTGGCTGCTCACCATTGTTTACATGGCAGTGAGCAGCTGGGAAATTTGCACCCCTATTTCCAGAAAAAAGGGCTGAACTCAAGCTCAGATTCCTACGGAATCTGTGGCTTTCACCTGACCCCTCCCCTCCCCATCACAGGGGGATTGTAATGTATTATGGATTCCCAAGGTCTCCAGGTCCCCTCAGACTCCCAGGTACAGGGAAGCTGGTTTTCCAGACAACCCCTATAAGGAACTGGCACCCCAAATCTAGACTGCTTGGCAGCAAGAAACTGGTCTATTCCCTCCACTGAAAGGGCATGCTAGGCTTCTATGATAAATACCACACACTCATTGGCTTAAGCACCAGGAATTTATTGGCTCATGGTTTCAGCAGCTAGAAGTTGAAATACGGGGGTCTGGAAAGGCCATGCTTTCTTTGGGAGTTGGTAGCATCCCGGTGCAGGCTTGCTGGAAGCCTTGGGCTTGCTTGGCTTGCATCTCTGCATCGTTCTCGTGGTGATTTTTCTCTCCCCGTGTCTGTCCTCTGGTTTCCACTGGCTTCTGGCCTCTGCTCCTCGCTGTGGCTTTCCCACTATAAGGCCTCCAGTAACATGTAAGGCTCACTCTGATTCAATTGGGCCAGACCTAAATAGGGTTTTAAAGACCCTATTCATAAATGAGGCCACACCCCAACTCACCTTAACATATTCAAAGATAGCATTTACAAATGATTTCACACCCACTGGAATATGGATTAGGAAAATGTCCTTCCTTAGGGTACATAATTCAGACTAGATAATTCTCAGGCCTGCACTATAACAAAGGAGAGCCATGGGCAGGCAATGGCAGTGTTAGCAGTGCTCTGGTTACCGGTTGGACTATAACTGATGATGGGGAGAGCAGGGGATGGTGTGGACTACGTCCTGACCCTTCGTGCATTAGGTGGCAGGACTGAGGAGTCCCACCTGGCACAGCTGAGCCCAGAGTCGCTGAGATAAGATGCCAACACTTTAACAGAGGTACACCCTTTGGGCTCTGTATTCTGACAGAGATAGAAACAGCACCATCTATTGGTCACTGGCTCATAGTACACACAGCAGCCTGCAGGGGAGGGGTCTCACCCTCCGACCATAACTGAGCATTTGACAGACCATAGCTCCCTGCTCTGAGGCCTTCTGTTTCGGGTGATGGGATACATGGCGACTAGAAATCCCACGAGCGCAAGTCCCTTTTCTTATTCTTTCACTGTAAAATTAACTCTTTTGTCTTTGGTCAGAAGCATTGATGCATTGGGAATAAAGCGTGGTGAATAAGGCAATTTTGTAAGCCCATGGAAGGAGTTGCTGGAACAGAGAATCCAAATCTAGAATAAATAATTATTCCAGTGAGGGCAGATTATTGCCTTCTTCACAAGGAAAGGGTCTCCAGTATAATCCCCCTTCTGGATGTGGTGGTGTAACAGTACCCATGGTTGGTCACTGCTGCTGAAAATTAGTCAGTAGTGGCAGAAGCTGTATCAGCCTTAATGAGGAGAAGTACGCATTATCTCCATCCCTGCAACCATGGCCACTTCTTCCATGAGTCCATTGAGCATGTACCAGGGTGGCTGTGGATAGGGGCACACTGGCCTCCACAGGGCAGGCAGTCTCCTACTTGCAATTTTAGAACCTCCTCTGTAATAGAGCCTCTTATAAGCATTGTGGCGGAACACAAACATTCTTACATACTGGGGCCCATTCTGAGATGACCATCCATGTACTTCTTCCCCAGACCTCCTTTCATATCCCTGCCCATTCGTCCAAACTGTTATCCAGGGCCCATGACAGGGAAGGATCTGCCTCTCAGGCCATCTTGCTTCCTGGCAAAGTGTACAACGTGGGCCACTTGAAGTTCTGCTCTCTGGGAGGGTTTCCTTTCCCCACTGCCCCAAGTGAGGCTAAAATGCCCCAGCAGTTCAATTCTAACCATGCCAGAAAAACTTGCAGAAACATCTGTATGTTTTTCTGCTTGGCCAATGATTCCTTGGGAATTCCTCATGATCCCATGGCTTTGAGGTTAGGGTTGCAGCATGGCAGGAGGCATTCTGCGAGGATTAGGCATTAATACAAGCCTTCAGCCATGTTGGTGCTCAGAGCTAACGTAAAGCTCTTCTGCTTGATGATGGTGTGCTCCTGGCCTGGGGACACGGAACTTTTTGACTTAGTGGATCAAATAACTCCTGGTTCAAAGTGGGCAGTTTAGGTCACATGATCATCTAGTGGCCCATGGTCAAGCCCTCCATAGCAACTCAAAAATTATTTCCAAAAGAAGAATAATTGCTTGCACAAGAGATCTTGGCTTTGCTCCAAAAGGAGGGGCTGCAGCTGTGCTTCCCCTATTGGGACTTGCCGCAGGCTCCATTCAGCATTCAATTCTGCCACTGACACTCTGCACACCAGTGGATTTCCTGGGTCATAGAGCAAACATGCAGTGTTGCTTACGGCGAGGCCCAGACCAGTTGGAGAGTCTTCTCTTGCCCAGGCCTCCATCAAAAGTAAATGAGTCAGGACAACCAGCAAGATGGCAGCAGAGTAGAGCGCTCCTAGGATCAACTCCTGCTATCGGGCAGTTGGTGTTCACCCAGAGCTATCTAGAGCACTTGTTTGGGGGCTCCAGGAGACCAGAAGTGCATCCTGCAACATCCTTGAAAGAATGGAAGGAGGAGACTGCCCATCTGCAGACAAAATTCATAAGTAGAGCACGCCACACCACGGAGGCTGGTGCCCATCCTCCACTGGAGGCACAATCTGCCTTGGGAGCTATTCTGTGGCTGCAACTGGAAGCTCCACTTCCCAAAATGGAGGAGGAAGAGACGGTTGGGCACCAACTTCATCTACTGATTAGTAAATTCAGCGGGCTAATGTATAATCCTAAGAACAGCTAAAGTTTGAACCTGTCTGAGTCAGAAAGAGGCTGGTGGCTGCCATCTTAACTCCATGCCTGACATGAGGGGAAGCGGGGCTG
>PVKH010041820.1:0-10896 GCA_004027955.1 Chaetophractus vellerosus
GGCTTTACTTAAAATCTCTACCTTACTGAATTCTCACTTTTCCTAGACATCTAGGAAATTATTCCCCCATTTTAAGGGCTAGGAGACTCCAGACTTTCTGACAAATGTTGTGTCAATCAATTTGTTAGCACGTTTCTTAACAAAAGAATATAATATGTAAAAAGGTCAAGGATGCTACTGGCTTACCTCCATGATAGGGTTGGAGGCCAAGACTTTTTCCTCAACATTGGCCTCACTGGCAGAACCACTTACAGTTGCAAAGTACCGCATGGCATACTTAGCTGAAACTGTTTTTCCTGCCCCAGACTCTCCACTTACAATGATGGACTGATTTCGTTCATCTCTGCAAAACAAAGAAGAGTAACTACCAGTGCTGCCCACTTCGAAATGTGATTAACAATATTTCCTCTCTGTTCTCATCAATGAGACAGTGGATTTCTGCTGGATCATACATGCAACAACAGAGAAAGATACTTAAGAATGATATTTTCTAATAAGAATGACTATTTATAGGTGAACAATGAACAGAGAAGGAGATGATATCAAATATTAAATTAGAGAGCATCACATCTAAGGATGAATCTATACTAGAGGAGCTCTGAATTTTTTTTTATATATATACCAGACATATTATTTTATTTTTAGAGTTACTTTGGTATTTTACAGTATTGTTGTCAACCACCTCTGAAGAGAAAGAAGGTATTCTCTGGAGAAGCAGCAAAAGAATTTAAAAGAAAATTCTATTTAATTATAACTACTAAAATGATTTACAAATTAAACTAAACTTCAAATTACTCACTAACTAATAGCCCAATACTGGTGACTCCCACAAATTCCAGCTCTTACTAAAGTATCCTCATCACCAGAGAAGAACATGGTCCATTTGCTAAAGGGTTTCATTCAAATATGTCAAGCCATACTTCATGTCTGAAGACGTAGTGATGGAATACTATCAGTACTGATAAGACTATGGAACCTATCTAGTGTTTACCTAGTATTAATCGTCTCAGAATTCAAAGACTAGTTCCTATTACATCTTTAATTTATTTACACAATTACTCAAAAACACTAAGTAATGAACTTGCTCACAGACTAGTTTCTTTGAGGCCAAGGATCTACATCTTCTTTCTTTTTTTTTCTTTTAAGATTTATTTATTTATTTCTCCCCCCATCCATGTTGTTTTGTGCTCACTGTCTGCTCTCTGTGTGTGCTTCTGTGCCTGCTTGTCTTCTCTTTAGGCAGCACTGGGAACCAATCCTGGGGCCTTCCAGAGCGGAGAAAGGCTGCTCAATCTCTTGTGCCACCTCAGCTCCCTGTTCTGCTGCATCTCTTATTGTCTCTCTTCTATGTCTCTTTTTGTTGCATCATCTTGCTGCACCAGCTCTCTGTGTGGGCCAGCTCTCCGCTCAGGTCAGTTCGCCATGCAGGCCAGCTTGCTTTTCACCAGGAGGCCCTGGGAATTGAACCCTGGACTTCCTATATGGTAGATGGGTACCCAATTGCTTGAACCACATCTGCTTCCCTGTCTTCTTTATATTTGATATTCAACACCAATTCTAGAGCCTAACACATAACAAATGCTTGATAAAGGTTTATTGATCATATAAGTAAGTAAAACTTCAATAAGCAACCAAGTCTGGGAATAAATCTCTCTGCTTTGGCTACAATTTTCACAGAGCAGAAGTAGGAAACTCCATTTCCTGAAATGAAAACAGCAACATGCTTTAATTCATCAAAAAGCTGAAAAGGAACATGAAGGTATGATATGCGTCCTGATTTACAAAGAGACCAGGTGACTTTTAAGGCTTTTTTATGGAAATACCCTGTAGGGTCACAAGATGGAGAGATTCTTCCATGGCAGAAGATCTTTTTATCTTTTAAAAAGAGATTTATTTACTCAACTAATATTTATCAAACATCTACAATGTGATAAATGCTAAGGGTAAATATTTACAATAAAAAAGGGTACTGGCATTTGTGAAAGCTGTGCTTTACAGAGGCTGAGAAACTATTCAGGAAATGAAAACAAGTGTTCACTAGAGATTCCTGGTAAGAAGTCTGTCACATGGCTATCAGATTCTCTCACATCAACCTGAATTTTCCATTCCATCAGTACTTAACCTATGCAATATACAAAGATGCTAAAACAGAAATAAACAATTGTATTTGTTTATCAATTTTACAAACTGTAGTGCTTTTAATAGGTACTATTTTTTTATTCCCACTGAAACCATATGGAGTAGGTGGTATTCAGTAAGTTCCAAATGCATAGCTTATTATTATTGAGAATTCTGAAGATGAATCATTTGATTTGAGCTGAGGTGGTCTGAAACTGAAACTTGAGTGTAATCATAAAGGATACAAAGAAATCAGGCAGCTAAAGGAACATGCAGAAGGATATTCTAAGCTGAATAAAAGATGCATAAATAGAAGTATGCAGTGTTAATGGAGAATAAATCAGTTATAGGATCATGTAGTTCAAAGAAACAAAATTAAATGAGAGAAAAGGCTTTAGAGGCTCAGAGCTATATTCAAGTCTCAACTCCAAGAGATCATCTATCAGCTCTCTAGCGTGAACAAGTTACTTTCCTCAGTTTCCTCACCTGAAAAGCAGGGGTGATGATGTCTGCTCCCAGAGATGTAATGAGGATTAGAGGTAACATGCCTGACACCATGCTTGGCACAAAGTAGGTATCTAAAAATGTTAGTTATCATTAATATAAATTAACCCACTTTTATATAACATACATAAAATTCTCCATATCAGTTGCACAGATTATTTTGAGATCATTTGCATTAACAGGATACTTGGCACCACATGGAAGCTGAGTCTCAGGTGGTTACAGGAAAGATTTTATAATCTGTAACAGTCAGCATCCACTAGCCAGTGAACCTTAGAACTGTGAAGCATTCAGAGACCACTTGACCAAGTAAAAGAAAGGGCCACCCTAAGGAAAAGCCAAGCAATAAACGTAAGTCAAGAGTAATAAAACCAGATGAGAGGCTAAAGTAGATGAAAAGAGAATCCAGACATAAGACTTCATAATAATGATATGATGATAATAACAGCTTATATTTGAATACCACTCAATGCTTTTCAAAGAGCTTTTGTGTTTATCATCTAATATAAGTTTCACCTCTGAAATAAGCAGGACAGATATCTTTCTCTTTGGAGAAACAAAAGCAGAGAGGTTAGATGGCTTGTCATCAACCTGGGATTGATGACTAGTGTGGTAGAGCTAGGTAGAATTACACCACACATCTACACTTGTCCCTCTATATAGTCTATCCTTTTTGGTTTTGTCTAACACTACTTTTGAAAAATTAATAGAAATTAATTATTCTAAATTATAATTCTATAATTTTCAGAATTACAGAAAATTGCAAAAATAGTATAAAGAACCCCTGTATATCCTTTATCCAGATTCACCAATTGTTTAGGTTTTGTTCCATTTGCTTTATTAATCTATTTCTCTTATTCTAATATTTTCTGAACCATTTGAGAGCAAGCTGCATACCCCTTCATATTTTGTGATGTACATATTTTATGATATGCTACATATGATATGATGACCCCTACATATTTTAGAGTATACTTCCTAAGAACAAGGACATTCTCTGACATAACCACAATGATCAAAATCAGGAAATATGACATTAATATAATACTATTATCTAATCCACAATCTATATTGCAACTTCTCAGTTGTCTTAGCAATGTTCCCTGTATAGCTGCAAAACCCCTCTAAGATCCAATCCAGATCATTCATTGTATTTAGTTGTCATGTCACTTTAGTCTCTGTTAATCATAAAGCATTCATTAGCCTTTCTTTGACTTTTTTGACTTTGATAGTTTTGAATAGTATAGAACAGTTATTTTGCAGAATGTTCCTCATTTTCAGTTTGTCTGATGTTTCTTCCTGATTAGATTCAGGATATGCAGTTTTGGCGGGAATCTACAGTATATTCGTAACACAGATGTCAGCTGATACAACTCCTCTGCTCAAAACCCTCAGAGGGAAAATAAAATCTGCTATGATAGTCCACATGGCTTTGTGAGATTGTTGCAATGGCTGTTCTCTCTACCTAGAATATCCTTTGCTCAGATATCTGGATGGCTTACTTTCTCCCTTCCTTCATGTTATTACTCAAAAGTCAGCTTTATTTTTCATGGAATTAGATAAGCTGACACCAAAGTTTATATGGAAAACAAACATCCAAAGTCAGCCAAGTAAACACTGAAAATGACAAACTATAAGGGGGTCTAGCTGTACCAGACATTAAAATATACTATAAAGCTGCTATAATTAAAACAATGTGGTACTTACACATGAATAGACAAAGGGAGTAGGAAAGAGTCAAGACCAGAAATAGACCCAAGGACGTAAAAAAAAAAAAAATTAATACATGATTGTAATGGTTTCAGAGTTTTATTTGATTATGAATTCCAAAAATACAGATTGGATTATTCTTGTAAACTAATCTGTTCATCTGGGCATGATTAAATTATGATAAGGGATTAACTGGGCCCCGCCCCTCGGTGGTTGTGGTCTCAAGTATAAAGGCTAGGCAGCAGATCTGAGTTGCAGAGATTTAGAGAAGAGATTTAGAGAAGCAGATTGGAGAAGCAGTTCTGATGTTGGAGTGAGCCGTTCGCCCAATAGTCTACAGCTGAACTTGTGGTGGAAGCAGAAGCTAAGCCCGGAGAGAAACGCAGCCCCGGGAACAGAGGAACCCAAAGGCCTGAGCCCTTGCAGACATCGGCAGCCACCTTGCTCCAACACGTGGACTTTGGTATGGAAAGAACTGTATGTTTTGTGGCCTGGTAACTGTAAGCTACTACCCCAAATAAATACCCTTTATAAAGACCGACCAATTTTGGTGTATTTCAAAAGGCACTCCTGTGGCTGACCAAAACAATGATAAAAGCGGCAAATCAAATAACTGGGGCAAAGATAGGTTTCTTAAGAAATGGTGCCACGATAACTGAGTTACCATTTGGAAAAAAAGATAAATTTAGATCCATTCCTCACATCATACAAAAGAATAAACTCCAAATGGGGCAGGGGTCTAAATGCAGAATATGAAATACAAGGACTTGAAGAAAATGTGGATGAATTCCTCTTTTACATTACTGTAGTGGAAGGTTTTCTAACTCAAAATTCAAAGTCAATTAAAGGGAAGATTTTTTAAAATTTTATGGGAAAAAAGCCACCATAAGCAAAGTCAAAAGACAACTGACAAAGTGAATATTCTCGCTGTCCTGATTTTGTGATAATCAGGGTAGGCTAACCATTCGCTATATTAGAAACTATGTATGTGTCTCCAGACCTAGTTTTTCTCCCTAGGTCTGGTTTTTAGAATGCTGGTGATAAACTACGCCTGATTTATTATATGACCATCCTGTATGGGAAAAGACTGTAACTTTGGGTATCTTTGGTCAACCTTAAGAGATATGGCAGGGGGATAGATGTGGCTCAAGTA
The DNA here is from genome assembly GCA_004027955.1 of Chaetophractus vellerosus. Taxonomy (NCBI): domain Eukaryota; kingdom Metazoa; phylum Chordata; class Mammalia; order Cingulata; family Chlamyphoridae; genus Chaetophractus; species Chaetophractus vellerosus. The sequence continues at coordinate 5,486 of PVKH010041820.1, forward strand.
GTTGGGGGTCCGTCTCCCATATGGAGGGACCTAGGTTTAACCCCTGGGACCTTCAGGTAAAAATAATAATAATAATAATAATAATAAAGACAACTGACAAACTGGGGGGAAATATTTGCAATATATACAGCAGACAAATGGCAAATATTCCAGATATGTGTGTACGTATGTATGTATATATGTATAAAAATTCTTAAAATTTGAGAGTCAAAAACCCAGTAGAAAAATGGAAACAAGACACGAGCAGACAATTCATCATAAAAATGGATAAATAAATACAAACAAAAATGGCCCTTAATTACATGAAGAAGTTGTGTTCCAAATCACTCACACATATAGCAATGGAAATTAAAACAACACCGAGGGGGCTGGCTATAGCCCAATTGGTAGGACTCTGGTCTACCACATGGGAGGCCCCAGGTTCGGTTCCCGGGGCCTCCTCGAGTGGGCAGACCACCTTGAGAAGGCAAGCCGCTGTGGGCAGGGCAAGCCGCCGCGGGCAGGGCAAGCCCCCATGAGCAGGGCAAGCCGCCGTGAGCAGGCAGGTCGCTGCACGGTGAGCTGACTTGACAGGTCGCCACAGAGGGGGGAGACAAGCAGACACAGAAGAACACAAAAATGAACACAGCAAGAACAAGCAGAAAGGGGAGGATATATAATAAATAAAAAATAAATCTTTGGAAAAAGCAACAACACTGAGATACTTTCAGCAAAAACTAAAAAGGAAGACTACACATTCTGTTAGTGAGGTTGTGGGGAAATAGGCACTTGAACAATTCTGGTGGAAACACAAATTGAAGGGAATTTAGCAATATCAAACTTGCTATGCACTTACCTGAACTATGTATGCACTTACCTTTTGACCCAGCAATCCCACTTTTAGGAACCTGAAGTTATACCTCCAAAAACCACAAAATACATATGTACAAGGTTCTTTATTGTAGAGCTGGGATGAGTATAGATATCTTTTTCACTACACCAAGATTAATTATTGTGACCATTTGAAGCTTTTGTGGATCCCAGAAAAGATCATGTTCTTAAAGCTAATCTATTCCTGTGGGAGTGGGACCCTTTGATTGGATTGGATTCAAATGGGGGACCTTTGATGGCTTCAGTTAGGTGTGACCCAGGGTGGGTCTTGGTTCTCTTGCTGGCGTCTTTTATAAATGGAGGACTGAAAGCAGAGACATACAGAAAAAGGTGGCAGAGACAGAGAAACCCCAAGAGGCTGAAAGAGAGGTCCTGGAGGCTGGAGGCTGGAATCAGTGGAGCATCGGGGCACAGAAAGAGGCCCACCAAGAGGCTCAAAAAGAGGAGGTCTGGAGGAGAAGGGAGAGATGAGCCATATCCTGATCGTCCACAGCTGAACCTGGGGAGAAAGTAAGCCTGGAGAAGAAGGCAGAGACCCAGGCAAGCAGACGCTTTCATGTGCCTTGCCAGGTGGAAGGAGTCCAGGATCGCCAGCAGCCAACCTTCAGTGAGACAACATCTCTGATGATGCCTTGATTTGGATGCTTTCACAGTCTCAGAACAGTAAGCTTTTAACCTAATAAATTCCCATTATAAAAGCCAACACATTTCTGGTAAACTGCTCCCAGCAACCTTTAGCAAACTAAAACAGAAATTGGTACCAGGAAAGTGGGGTGCTATTGCTATGCAAAAACCAAAAATGGTGGAAGAGTTTTATAAACGGGTAAGTGGTAGATTCTGGAAGAATTGTGAGCTGCTTGGACAGAAAAGGCCTAGTTTGCTTTGAAGAGATTGTTGGTAAAAATATGGACGCTAAAGACACTTCTGATGAGGCCTTAGACAGAAATGACGACTGTGTCATTGCAAACTGGATGGAAGGCGATCCTTGCCTTAAAGTGGCAGAGAACTTGGCAAAATTAATTCCTGATGTAAGATGAAAGGCAGAATTTGAAAGTGAAAAGCTTAGATATATAGCTGAGGAGATTTCCAAACTAAATGTGGAAAGTACAGCCTGGTTTCTCCTTGCAGCTTAGAGCAAAATGCAAGAAGAAAGGGATAAGCTGAGACATGAACGTATGGGCACAAAGAAACCAGAAACTGATGGTTTGGGAAATTCGGAGTTTCTGGAAAACAAGTTCACAGAGAATAGAGCCACACAAGAGGAATTAACTGAACATGGAACCAGTCAGTCTTTTTAGTGTAAGTCAGGATGGAAATGCAGTTATCCAGGAAGGATCTGTGGAAAGTCTACTGTCTGATGGCTTGGACCCATGTTTCCTGTATGTTAAACCAACAAGTTTTTTGCAAGATCTGTATGAATGGAACCATTGCCAGCCTGAACTAAAAGGAACAGAAAAGGGAGAAACTGAAGGCAAAACAACTTCAAGGGCAAAATCATGGAAACTGAGGTCTGAACTTAAGACATCTTCTAGGGCCAAGAGAGGGACCCTACCCATGTGTGCAGAAAGGGTGAGTTTGTACCGGCATGTGAAGAGGGTGGGCCTTCTGCCCAGTTGTTCAAGGACAGTGCTGCTGCCCCAGGGTTTAGAGAGAGTGGAGCACATTCCCCAGAGGTTTGGGAGAGTTTGGTCAACACCCCGCTGTTCTGAGGGAGTTGGGCCTGTGCCCAAGAAATTGGGAAGAGTGTGGCAGTCCACCCCAGTGCTCTTGGATGGTGAGACCTAGAGTTCAGATGCCACACAGATGATTGATGAGGATGGAGCCAAGAAGATGGCCACTGGGCAAGCCCTTGGAAGAGGTGGGAATCCTCCTTCATGAGGCCCTGAGGAGAAGAAACTAACATTCTATAGGTGTCTCTCAGAATTTGAAATCTAATGAAATCTGAAGGTTTGTAGAACTGTTTGGGACCCATGACCCTTTCTTCCAATTTCTCCCTATGGTAATTAGAAAGTTTATTCTATGACTGTTCCTCCTTTGTATATTGGAAGCAGATAACTTGTTTTCTAAATTTCACAGGTCTACAGTCAGATGGGAATTTTGCCCCAAGACAGACTGCATGCCTATAACTGATTTTGATGAGATTTTTATACTTAGTATTGTTACTGAAATGATTTAAGGCTTTTTGAAATATTGCGATGGAATGAATGTGTTTTGGATGTGGAAAGAACACGTATCTTTCGATTCCAGAAAAGACCATGTTCTTAAAGCTAATCCATTCCTGTGGGTGTGGGACCCTTTCATTGGAATAGATTCAGCTGGCGGGGGAGTGGGGAAGCGGGCTTTGATTGGATTACTTCAGTGACACATGATGAGGGGTTTTGCATTACATTACATTCTATTATTAGGAGTATAATCCAGTCTTGAAAGTAGCTTTTCCTCCCAGTCTCCACACTCAAAGTGCTGGGGCTCCATAGTTAATCTGAAAGATGCCCTACTAACATTAAAATTCACACTTTCCCTTAGACCAAATTCTCTTAGGTACAGACAGATTTCTTCCAACTCTTATGCCTTTTAATCCTGGTTTTGCTACTCATTAACTGAGTGACATTAACACAACTAATCCTTGATTCCTCATCTGTAAAAAGGGGATAACAACTGTCCTTGTTTAGTCACAAGATCACAATGAGATTCCAAAAGCAGATTTTTAGAACTATGTATCCTTTTTCAAATGTGAGGTTAGTTTTAATAATAATCCAAGGGGCCAGCTGTATAGCCCAGTTGATAGGGCGCCGGTTTACCACATGGGAGGCCCCGGGTTCGGTCCCTGGGCCTCCTCGAACAGGCGGACCGCCTCAAGAAGGCAGGCCAATGCGGGCGGGACACGCTGCCACGGGCAAAGGCAAGCCCCTGCGAGCAAGGATGAGGCACAGTGAGCTGATTCAGCGGGTTGCCCCAGGCGGGGGAGACAAGCAGACACAAGCAGACACAGGGGAATACAGAGAAAAATGAACACAGCAAGAACAAACAAAAAAAAGGGGGGGGGGATGTATAATAAATAAAAATAAATCTTTAAAAAATAATAATAATCCAGGGTACCTTATATAAACTGATCAGTGCTTATTAGTAATGATTTACAAGTTGCCAGTTAAAATGTCTGTTTCTTAGCAAAGAGGAAATGATCACAACTAATAAGAACTATGAAATAACAAAGCTTCCACCAACCTGGCCATCTGCTTGTAAGCTTCTTCAGCTACTGCAAAGATATGTGGATCCATATCACCCATGTTTTGACCACTGTATGCATTAATAATATCTTCTCCATAAATAGGCAGCTGTTCATAGGGATTTATAGCTACTAGGACTATACCTGGGGGTGGGAAGTCAAAAAAGTCAGCAGTATTAATCTTGGCATGTTGTAAAGAAAGTCAATATTTTAAGAGTTCATCAATATTATCACTGTCTCCTATGTGATCTATTTGTCGATATAAGGTGTCAATAGTATCCTTAAGGGCACACCAAATTTGGTAAATTAACACAAAAACCTCATTTCAGGGGAGCAGGGGTAGCTCAGTGGTTTGAGCACGTGCCTCCAATACACGAGGTCCCAGGTTAAATCCCCAGTTCCTCCTAAAAAATAAAAAATAAAATAAAATAAAAATAAAAGTAAACCTCATTTCAATTTCAGAAACATAGAACTAACAAATTATAGGTTCACAAATTAAAATATATCATACCCTTTGCCTCTGAACCTATTATACATAGTCCTAACTAAAACACTACTTAAAAGCTGGATTCGGTATTTAAAATAATAAAAATTATGTGGGAGAGAGTATGGTCTACAATGTGAACTATGGTCCACACTTAGTGGCAAAGCCCCAAAATGTTTATATCTATTGCAGGTGATGTGCCACACTAATGAAGAATGTATATGTGGGAGGTTGTGGGAGGTGTGGGAGGTGGGGCATATGGGTACCCCTATAATTTTTGTGTAACATTTATGTAATTAAAAAAATGTAATAAATAAAAGTGCTTTAACAATATAAAATAATAATAATAATACAGAAAATTGTGACAATGTTGTAAGAACTTTAAATAATTTCATAATTTCTGCTTCTAGAAATTTATCCAATGAAATAATCAGAGATTCGCCCATTTTTCACAGATATTTATCATAATGTAATTCATAATAGTGAAAAATGGAAACAAACTAAATACATAATAAAGGGAGAGTGGGTGAATAAATTTTGTTTCATTCATATGACAGACTATTAAGCTACAATAAGAAATCATGTTTTTGAAGAATATTAAATGGCATAGGAAAACATATATACAAAACTGTATAGGGCCTGGCTAGATAGCTCAGTGGATAAAGAGCTCGCTGGGAAACCACATGGGAGGCCCTGGGTTCGGTTCCTGGGGACCTCTCCTAGCGGGCAGACCGCCTTGAGAATGGCAAGCCGCCATGGGCGGGCCGGAGCCGCCGTGGGCAGGGCAAAAAGCTGCCACGGACAGGCAAAAGCCGCCACGGGCAGGGCAGGTCG
>PVKH010041821.1:0-10895 GCA_004027955.1 Chaetophractus vellerosus
TGTATAAATTTTTAATTGAATTATATCTTCTATAGCATTTTCATCAATGTTTGTAAATTTAAAACAAATTATAAAGTTGCCATAACAAGTAAAGTTGGCATAAACAGCACTGAAAATTAATACTTGGTAATTTTACAAATGTAAGGGTAGGAAAAGAGAGCTTGATATGTTAGGAGAGTGACCATATAATTTATCATCCAACCCTGGATTTTTAAATTTATTTTATTTTTTTAAAAGATACTTGGATTACATAAATATTACGTAAAAAGTGTAGGGGATTCCCACATGCCCCTCTCCCTATGCCTCCCACACTTTCCCACATTAACAACATCCTTCATTAGTGTGGCACATTTGTTACAGTTGATGAACATGTATTGGAGCATTGCCATTAAGTGTAGATTATAGTTTACATTATAGTTTAAATTCTCTCCCACATATTTTGGTAAGTTATGGCATGATATATAATGGCCTATATCCATCACTGCATCATTCAGGACAATTCCAATGTCCTGGAAATGCCACCATATTACATCTATTTTTTTAAAGATACTTAAGTTACATACATGTTACATTAAAAAATATATGGGATTCCCATATGTCCTGCTCCCCATACCTCCCACATTAACAACATCCTTCATTAGTGTGGTACATTCATTGCAATTGATGAGCACATTTTGGAGCATTGCCACTAAGTGTGGATTAAAAGTTTACGTTGTAGTTTACACTCTCTCCCATCCAATTCTGTAGGTTATGGCAAGATATATAATGGCCTGTATCTGTCATTGCAGTGTCATTCAGGACACTTCCCAAGCCCTGAAAATGCCTTCGCATTACACCTGTTTTTCCTCTCCCTGCCCTCAGAACCTCCAGTGGCCGCTGTATCCACATCAATGTTATAATTTCTTCCATTGCTAAAATCACCTTAAGTCTATAGGAAAGTGCATAAACTGTGACTTAATTGGGCAAACTGAGACTCTTTTGCCCTAGCTAAAAGAGATGGTATGAGCCATGGTGTCTAGGTATGCTGGACATCACTTCATATGTTTCACACAAAAAATAGAAGTTTTCATTAATCTGGGTAATCAGTTAATTGGAGATTAGGAGAGCTTCCACTGTAATTTTAGGTTTGTAGAACATACTAAATGTTCACATTTATTGACCTCTTATTATAAGCTGGACACCACACTAAACACTTTTATGCATTTCATCATTAAATTCTTACAACCAGGCTATAGGAAGGATTATTTTTTTATTTCCATTTCACAGATTAGGAAACTGAACCTTAAACTCCATCTTTGCAAGATTTGGTAAATGACATATTTCATAATAGACCAGATCCTATGATAAATATTCACATGTGCTGTCTCATTAAATCCTCATAAGTACCCTTTGGGATTGATAGTTTTTTAATCCCCAGGTTCATAAATGATTAATAAAATCATTGCCCAATAATACATAGCTAATAAGTGTCATAGACCAGATATAAACCCAGATCTGTCAGACCAAAAGTCCATTCCTCAATTATTTGGAATATTTCTTTCCAGAACATATTTGTGTTACCATGAAATGTACAATCCTGTGATTTGGAATAATCAAGAGCTTATGGGGCAAGAAAAGGAAGGATACTGGCAGACAAAGGGGTGCATCTGAAACACAAGTCTGTCATAGGGATATCCTTCTTCTTGAAGATGTTTTTTGAAAGGTTGTTTGAATCAGATTCCAGGTTATTAGGGTGAGGAAGCAGTTTTCCTCACCTTGTGTTCATGTTCTCAAGCCCGGCGTGTGCCCAGGAGTTGCCTTTTCAGGCCCTCACAGTACTGTGTATCCAGATGGGGATGTGCAAATTAACTGGCGGTGTTAGCTTGGATTTCCCCAAGAGTTAGTCTAAGAGTTTAATGTGGAGATGTAGAACTAAGGTCGTGGAAACCAAAAAGAAAAACCAAAGTAACAGTCATGGAATTATATCATATCTTTATAAGATCATTAGAGGTTACAACATTATGGAAATGACCAGCCATAGGAAGAATTGCTTATAAGATGATGCTAAGACCACTACCAGACAATATTACTCAACTCACCTAAAATAAAAGCCAAGGGGTTTGTAAGTCTAAACCCCTAGAATGTTATCTTGATTAATTGGAAGAGGTGATATGTGCTGATTCTAAGGTGAGTCATTTGAGATGAGGATTCTCATTGTAACTGTATTAGTCAGCCAAAGGGATGCTGTTGCAAAATACCATAAATCTGTTGGCTTTTATAAAGGGTATTTATTGGGGTAGAAGCTTACAGTTACCAGGCCATAAAGCATAAGTTACTTCCCTCACCAAAGTCTATTGCCACGTGTTGGGGCAAGAGGGCTGCTGACATCTGCCAAGAGTTCAGGCTTCTTGGGTTCCCCTCTTCCTGGGACTCCGTTTCTCTGCAGGCTCAGTTGCTGTGCTCTCTCCACAAGTCCAGCTATAGAGTATCAGGCAGACAGCTCTCTCTCTCCCCGGGGCTTCTGCCGTGTCTAAGGAGCTGTCTCTGTTCCTCTGTATTCTTCTCCTGTGTGTTCACTTCCCAGGCTCCAGATCAAAACTCCCTTGTATTCTTCTTTTCTGTGTCTTTACTTCCCCAAACTCTGCATCAAAACTCCCACTCTCTTCTCTGCAGTGTGTTTTTATCTGTGAGTCCCCACCCACCAAGGGGGTGGAAACTCAACGTCCTACTGATATGGCCCAATCAAACCTTAATCATTATTTAATGAAATAAAAGTGAAAGCTCTGAATCCAATATAATGTAATATGACCAGACCAGTTCACAAACATAATCCAATATCTATTTTTGGAATTCATAAACAATATCAAACTGCTACAGTAAAAATTAGCTCTGAGGCCTTAGAAAAGTTATGCCAATGCTATCTTTAAAATGGGAAGTGAATATTAACCCTGTTCAGCTCATATGTCATTGTGATGATAAAGTGGTTCAACATATTGGAGAATCTTTCATTATGGGATTTTCTCATATGGAATTATAATTATTTGCTTATGTGTCTTCTTTTTAAGTTTTAAGTTCCATTAGGAGATGGGTTAACAATGTGTTATTTATCTGTTTCTAAAAAGATCTAGCATTTAAAAAGAACTTGGCACATGAAAGCAATTTTAGTGTTTCCTTTTTTGTTGAATGAATGCATGAATAAAGTGAAATCAGTTAATAAAATGCTTTGGATACTGCAAATCTTTATAAAAATATGTTACAGTTATTTAACTCCAATTTATTAGTTCGAATTAGTACTAGTTACTGAATAAATTACTGGCTTACTAAAATAAACACGTCACTTAGAATATAATGTAAATGATTTATATTTTAATGTCTTTAACGTAGGAAATTTTAAATGTTCATTTTGTCCTTCATTTCTTGAACTATGTATTTATCAATCATTTTAGCTTATACGTTTTTGCTAAATGAATCTTCTTTTTAAGGGAGTACGTGCTACTTGTTTGAAAGTGAGCTGAAAATGCCTCAGCCTTGACGCATGGTGCTGACTCACTGAGCTTGTCTACTAGATGACCAAATGTATGTTGAAAACAGATCAGAAAGATCTAACTTATTCATATGCGTTTCAGTATTTCAAGAGGAGGCATGCCAAAGAGGTAAAATATAGCAAGCGAATTAAGGTAGAAATGTGTCTTGTTTCTCATCTGAACTAAACTCTTTTCATTCTTCTTTTCTTCTACATGTTCTTGCAACTTAGCCTGACTTGAACAACTGGCAACTGACAGGGCCTGCAGGTGGTTCAAAAGTCCTGAACCATTTGTAGTTGAACACATTTGGCATGGGGTCTTGTCTTCTAATGACCTGATTTCTGACCTTCATTTCGTCCTCCCTCTCACACACACAGATACACCAAGGAAAACCCTTCCAAGTTGTTTTAGAGCAAAGTAGTGGCTTCTTGTAGTTTGGATAGAGAAATTTAGTGTCACCGTTGATATTTCCTGCATCCTAAATCTTCTTTAGAATATGAATGAAGCATAGTAAAGATGTAAATACATTTAACTATTAATTTTAGAACCGAATATTGGCATAAGTCAGCCTCCAATTTTTAGCAGAAAAGGAATTTTACTCAGACGTGGCAAAAATCAAAATTTTTAGCAGGTTGGAATTCGGGTCCTTTAATCTTAATGTAATATTCTTCCATCGCAACCATTGCTTCAATGACACGGCTCTAAAGTAATATTTTAAATTTCTAATTTCCTTGTTTTTTAACCTTTTGAGGGATGAACCTTTATTTGAAAAGGAGCTAGATATGTGATCAGAATCAGTTAAGTGGAATCTGTCTTTAGGAGGACTATTGTGAGAGTCTAGGAGTAAAGGCCTTTAAGCTGGCCAAGGAATTCCCTGGAGACACATGCCATTCAAGAAATGACTGCTTAAGCACTTATTGAAGGTATATGTGACCTAAAAGACTCAGTGGAGTTTTCAAATATGTCAGCCTCCCTGTAGTGGTTAAGAGCTTAGGCTCTGGATTCAAATGACAAAGGTTTGAATCCTGGCTCTGTAACCTTCCTAAATATAGGAATATTAAGTAGTCTTCATCTGTAAAATGGGTCAGGGGTACCTACAGCATAGTTTTATAAATATTTAATGAATGGTTCATATGATATGCATAGCATATGACTGGGCATATAGTATATTGTCATTGTCATTGTCATTGTTATTATTAGTAGTAATGACAGTGGAATGTGAAGATTAGAAATGATGCACTGGTAGAAGATGTGTGACATGATGTAACCAAGGTGGACAGGATGCTAGGACTAATTTGAAATCCACTCACCTAGGCATGAAATGCAATTGCACGAACTAACTTGACGCCTAAATATCTTGGCCAAAGTTAGTCAAGAAATCTAAATGCTCCTGTGCAAAGCCTAACAAGCTCACAGGGATCTGATCTGACATATATAACAGAGTGGTGTATAATCAATTAGAAAACACTAGAATTGGGACAGTGTCCTATATGTGTGTACTGTTGTGATTTGGAAGAGCTTTTAAGTCTTTAGTGTTTTGAATTTTAATTTTTATATATAAATTATATCTCAAAATGTCAATATATCTATCATCTATTATCTATTTACTTACCTACCTATCATCAGTTACTATATCATGGGCCCCTATGGAGAAATATTTCCATTTTATGTTGTGCTTGGAGGAGGAGATCCTGCTTCCATACTTCTGGGATAAATTAATTAATTTGATCTCCACATTCTCCACTTTCTTTGTGAACGTATTTAAGTGGTTTAATTTTAGGATATTTTAGGAAGAATATAGGGCTCTCATATAAAAAATTAAACAGGATTCTAATTGAAAGGATGCATCCAATATAGGAACATCAGCACTTACACATATTCCATTGGTTCAGAAATATAGAATGGAGGGAATGAAAGTTAATATATTCATTCTTTGGATTTAACAAGTAATCATGTTATTTTATTTGTCTTGCAATTTCTGAATTTTTCTATTTACAGTACTTTTCTAGTCTATAAAAAAGGGGTTAGAAAACCATGCATTGCTCTAGAAAAATGTCTTCCTAAAGGCTTGAAAATGTTAGATTTAAATATTTTGTACTGATTTACAAACATGATAATTAACCCAAGTTGTCAATTTCCTGATTTATTTTTAAATAATAAAGTGATTATAACACATCTATAAACCTTCTTAGATTTTATGCATATTCTTAGAGTCAGTATTCACATATCATGGTAAGGTAGAGGAGTTATTTTTAGTTCAATTTTATAAATGAAGAAACGAAAGCCCAGAGATTTATAGGAATCATTTCAAGTCTTCATGCCTGGTAAACAGCAGATGTAGAACTAGGGCTCATATTTTCATGATTTATTATTTCTTATTGTCTTTGTATTTTTCACTCCATTGATTTTATTAAATTAACTACTAAATAACTGCATCCATGACACATTGACCAGCTAAATGCATCTAGGGAGGATTTCTCTGAGAATATTTCTTTAAACATGAAAAATTTCAAATACAATAGCAATTGATTACCAATACAATTAAACAGAAATTAAATCGTGTTTGGAGAAGACTAAGAAGGGTCTTGATCTTTCCTTCTCATTATGAGTTGAAATAAACAGCTAACAGAAAGCATGAGTGATACTGTTCTTGGTAAGATGATGCTGGCCTTAGTTTATGATTTTGTGTTTTAGGTTACTTATTTTTCTATAGTATTATGTGTTAATTTTAGAAAATTTAGAAATTACAGATAAACAAAAGAAAAAATTCCAATCCTCACCACCTTCAAATAACCACATCTAAATTTTTGTTATATATGTATGCAAAGAGCAGAGGTCTTCAATGGAAAGTTTTGCTCTGGTACTTAAAAGCTGTTTGACATGAGGCTATTTCTGAATATACCTGAGATTTCTTCCTTACCTCTAAAGCAGCTGAAACTATACCCACCAAAAAGAATTGTAATAAGACTCCAAGAAATGATTGAGTAAAACTACCTTGCAAAGGCCCCGGCATATAATATACTATTTAATAAATACTACAGTCTGTCCTTCCTTCATGTGCTTGTCAACAGTACTGTTGTCTATTGTTTTTAGTAAGGAAGATTTGCTACAAAACTTTAGTACAAAAGGTTGACACCAGTAGTGGTAGCAAAAGCAGGTGTAGAAATTTTACTTCCATTGTCATTTCATAATTTTGAGTGAATAATGCTCTGTTTTCTGATTAAGAGTCAAAACTACCCACTAGAAAAATAACCATCCCCATTTTCATGTGTTTTATAGATAGCTCCTGTGCCTTCTAATGCAACTTTAATTTCCAGAATTTAAAACTACCCTAAGATAACTTCTTATTTCTCAAAATTGCAGTACCTTGTGTTTACATAGCACTTTTCCAGTTGTCAGCAAACTGTGCTTTAATTGCTCTTCGCACCATCTCTGTAAGGTAATAGTAAAACTAATATTATTGTGACTCTTTTACACGTTCTGAAAATACTTAGCAGAAAAGCAACTCATTCAAGCTTAAACAGAAGTTAAGTGGTTCTCAAGAGATAATATGAAAATTGATACATTTAGGAAACTGGTATCATCTTTTATTTTTATAAAATAACCATTTTGAAGACATTTGGTATATAGGTGTGTATGGAAAACAGTACAAAGATCCACACTGGATTGGACCTGGGACAGCCAAGGATTCTAGGTACTGATAGTTGTACCAAATAATGCCTACTGATATGGCTTCTATTTGTTTCTTAACTTAGCAGATATACCTCAAGATTTTCCATTTCTACGTGTTTCCATTGAAACATTTGTGCTCCTCTTTTCTGAGGTATAAAAACTCTGTGTCTTATATTTTCAGACTATTATATAAGCATAACTCCATTATTTGCAATGGAAATTTTTATTGTCAGTGTTCTTCAGAGGAGCTGAGCAAATTTATTACAAGAAGTGAATCAGGCTGTTTACAGATACAAAATTTAGCAGACTGTCCCCAGCAACCAAATTATTATGTTAAGAAAGAGCTGTAAATCTGTAGGACAATGGTCTTTTGAGCTTGGTCAATCTTAGAGCTAGTTATTATACTTTTTTCTCTCTATAAAGTTAGTCTTCAGCCAGTGGGGCTCCAAAGGTCAAATAATGTTTAAAAAGTAGCAGTTAGGGAAAAAAAGAAAGAATAAAAAGAATAGGTAATGTTAGATTGTGCTCCTACTTGATTCCAATAGGAACATATTGGTATAAACAAGATCTGTATTGCCAAAGAAGTGAACATAACAAAATATACTGATTTTTAAAATGTATTGATTTGCCAGAGCCATGATGCAGAAATTTTTCTCTGGAGTGGGGTTGGTTCAACTTGAATATTGCTTCAGGGAGTTTATAAATTATTGAGAAACTTTTGTTAAAAAGACATAACTAATAGAATGGCTCCCAAAGATGATATAGTTAGTGTGTGGAATTTCAAGGAGACTATGGAATATAATTAAAGAAAATAGGAAGGTATTTGGAAAATCTCTAATTTTTTCCTATGCCAGGGGTTCTTAACAAGGGGTCAATGAGCTTGAATTGAAATTCAAAAAAACATTATTCTTTTGGGGAAGTGTTGTGTGGGTGTGATGTATTTATTAAATAATATACAGTATAGTCTGGACTTAGTAAGGAGTCCGTGGTTTTCACCTGACTGGCAAAGGGGTCCATGGAACAAAATAGGTTAAGAACCCTTGCCTTATGCTAACATATATTCCTATTTCCAAAAGAAATTTGCCATGAAAAGATTAAGAAACCATGATGAGATCCATCCATCTCTATCAATAAAAATATGTGATTTTGATATGTTGTCACCACTGTACTATGTGTTGTGAGGGTTATGTAATTATTGAATAGTCATATGAAAACTAGTATAGGCATATCATAGTACTGTGTGTGTGTCAGGGTAGAGAAAGATGCTAAAGAGGCCAGGAAAGGCTTCAGTGTGGGATTGGTCCTTGAGCAAATCCTTGAAGGATGATCAGATTTTGAAAATGGGTCTGTTATATGGCACTTGGTACAATTCTAGCCCAGTACAACATTTTCACTATAGAGATGTTATATACATTCACTAATGCTTTGTTGGTTTTGTTGTAAATTTAAATCTCTCGTGTCGGATTGAACTCTACATTCTCTTTAGGCATGGTTAGTTGATGTTGATTTATACCAAGAGGTGACTTAAGTAGTTTCCTAGTAGTTTATATATATATATATATAAAGCACAATTGGTCTTACATATGATCATGAATACATACATTCTTTCTCACATTCATATGAAAGGAAGCAGTATCTAATCCTTACTCCTTGGTGTAAAATGGGAGGATTATTTAAGCAGTTCATCTGCTTCTGACTTGCTAAGTAATTTGATTACTTTTTCTACATTTTTGACTTTTCAAAAATATTTCAAGCAGAATTTTAAGTTACTTTGGAATAATTCATTGCTGACAGAACTGAACATGAGATTGAGCAAGATGATAGGAGGAATAAAGAGAATATAACTTGATGTTAATAGAAGAGATAAATAACCTGTAGAATTAAACCGTCTAGAAGGACCAGTACAATCATGGACCCACGTGCTTTCTCCCTCAGTCACTTTCAGAATCAACAGCTCATTTATTCAACTTTATTCTCACTGCTGAGGAAATGTAGAAAGGATTGCATCCATCCAGGAAATGTTTTTGTACCATAAAGAGAAGCTACTTTTCCGCCTCTCTCTAGAATGTTAAAAATGTGTCTTTCATAATTATCTTGACATTTGGTTTTTTGATTGCACTATATAGAGAAACTGAATATGAGCTGAACACTCCAGTTAGTTATTTAGATGCTTAGAAATAATCAAGGTTTGGGTATACAGTAATTGACTTTTTGCTTTATCTCTACTTAGAATTCTTGCCCTGTGCAGAGACAGTGTCTGTTTCATAGTCAGGACTTCCTGTAAGTGTTTCTGTAAGTGAAGGTTGACCAAATTGAAGGAAGCATCTATGTCCATTTAACACTTCTTTCTGTATTCTTATCTCTAGGACCACATTTTCTCAAAAGTCATTAAGATTATAGAAGATAGGATTATGTGAAAATATTGGACTGAGTATTCAAATATTTGAGTTTGAGCAAAAGTATAAAATAAACTCATTTATAATGATGAGTCTTGAAAACCTGAGGCTAACACAGGGCCCTCCTCCTAGGGTTGGTGGTCCAGTACTACTCTGGCCTCTGTTCCTTCAAGAATTGAATGTATCCAGCAACTTCCAGTCTTCATTCAGGCTAATTTCTCCCTACACTTACTTATTCACAGTTTATAATTTACTGCTCTTGACCAACCACTCCAGTGACTTATATACAAGGTCATGGAGGATGGACTGAATGTGATTTCTTTTAAGGTTGTTCACAAAGGATAGGATACTCAACACAGAACTTGACAACTAAAAATGCAGCCTGGGAGCTTGAGGCCAGAAACAGAAAGAGGAATGGGATAATAGCTAGCAATAACTAGAGCTATGTTATAACTTAGTGAGTGACTTAATGTGCTATTTCTCTTACCAACACCAGCCTCCTGTCTGAATGCCTGTATACTATATATTTCTGCTCCTAAATGTTGTATCTTACTCCTACTTTCCTGGCAGATCACCAGGGTAAGTGGAAGCTCAGCTCAGTTGCCCCTTAATTGCACCTTTCTGTATATTGCTGGGAGAACTTTTCCTATCATTATTTTGTTATTCTAACAAAGAATGTTACCTATTGAATGGGCCCTAAATTGACTAAGCCTCTTTTCTAAAATTCAAGAATTAGTTACCATGTTTACTGTAAGATAGTTGGCATAAATACATATTAATGTATATCTTGGAGTCGTTTAGAAGAGTGGGAATTTTTGTCCTTCAACGTTATCATTGTCTAAACAAGAAAAGAAAAAAAACTCTGAGTAATGCCAAGAAGTTGATTTGCATAAGAAACCTTACCTAGTTTTCTCATTTTATGGATACCAAGAGCCATGGAATATTCCATTAAGAAATAAGCCCAAATTTGCTCAGATAGCATGTGATGAGATATTACTAAATTGACCATGTGTGGAAAAGTAATTATTGTATGAGTCATTCAGATCTATAGCACAGGAGCTTAAGTCTTAAGAAAATGACTGACTGTAATGGGGTTTATCATATAGAAATAATTACATTCTTATATTTTTTTTTTTTTTTTAAAGATTTATTTATTTTATTACATATCTCCCCTCCCCCCCTCCCCGTTGCGGCGACGCGCCGAGACTTGGTCACTGCGCAGGCGCGGCTTTCCCCGCTTATGGGCGGCTTCTGCTTCGTCACGGCTGGCTTTTTCAGTTCGCCGGTGGCTGGCTGTGCTCCATTCGCGCGGGCGACCTGCCCT